>JAPDHL010001909.1:4288712-4384426 GCA_032847665.1 Solanum chilense | reverse complement strand
AAACGCCCCTTTAAAACTTAATCAGAAATCCTACCCAGACTGGGATTACGCAACCTGTGACGGCCCGTCGTGCCTGCGACGGTCCGTCCTGCAGGTCGTCGCAAAGTTCAGAGACTCAATTTTCACTAAAGAGTCTGTGACGGTCCGTCACGCCTGTGACGGTCCGTCCTGCACTTCCGTCACGACGTTCAGAGAATTGTTCCTAGTACCAAATTCTCAAGAGGTGAAGTGTTTTGGAACGGAACCTCACAATGGTCCGTCGTGTCTGTGACGGTCCGTCCTGCAGGTCCGTCATAGAGTTCAGAGAGTCGATTTCAGTACTCAAATTTCAGAATTCTAAGTGTTCTGGAACGAGACACCCTCGACGGTCCGTCGTGCCCATGACGGTCCGTCGTGGGTTCCGTCGTCTCAGACAGTTTTTCCAGAAATAAAATTTGCTGCTCAGAACGACTAAACAGGTCGTTACAGTTTATGACGATTTTGATATTATAATTGGATTATCAATTGGGTGAGGTTTAGTTAGTAATGAGTGTGTAGTGGTTTGGTTTATAAATTATATTAATAAATTATAATTATAATCAATAATTGAACGCCAAGTATTTTAAAAAATATTTAAAGAGTTTAGTTTTAAAATAATTAAAAAAGTGGTCAATTTTGAACACAAAGGTGGATGACAGGGTATTTTGGAGCCAATAGGTGGATGAAGGGTAACTTTGTACCATTTCCAATATTTTAAGGGTATTTTAGGCCCTTGTCCGTTTAAACTATTTAAATATTTTTTTAAATACGTGGCGCTCAACTATATGTTATAATTTAACTTATTAGTATACTTTATAAATCAATCCATTATCCACCAATTACTAATTTAATCCCCCCAAATTAATAAATGCAACAGAAAAACTACTGCCAATTGAATGTTTTTAAAAATTTGAGACAAAAAAATATCTACAGAAGTAAATTATCATACATTCAAGTGTCAAAATAAAAATTACCGATAAACTTAAAATTTGACTATGTTCATCTTAATTATTCTTGTGTCTCAAGTATGTGATGTTACTTCATAGGTAACTTTTTTTCAAAATAATATACGGAAAATGGCCTAAAATACCCTTAAAGTATTGGAAATGGTACAAAATTACCCTCCATCCACCTATTGGCTCCAAAATACCCTTCTCACCCACCTAATACCCTTGTCATCCACCTTTTGGTTCAAAATTGACCACTTATTTAACGGTTTTATATTTAAACTATTTATTTTTTTTAAAAAAATACGTGGCGCTCAACTATTTGTTATAATTTGACTTATTAGTATAATTTATAAATCAATCCACTACACACCCATTACTAATTAATTCCCTCTAAATTAATAAACATGTCACATTATTAATGCAAGCTACTGCTAATTGAGTGTTTTTAAAAATTATAAAAGTAAATTATCATACATTCAAGTGGCTAAATAAAAATCACCGATAAACTTATAAGTCTAACTATGTTCATCTTAATAATTCTTACGTCTCAATTATGTGATGTTACTTCATAGGTAACTTTTTTTCAAAATAATATATTACATGTTTTAAAACAAATCATAAATATTTATAAAATTATATTTAAAAAAAAGTGCATGAATTAATTCGTGATATATATACTTCTTTACCTTTAATCATAAATCGAATTCAATTTTCAAAGAAAGTGTCCTCCTAAATAAGCGGCTCAACCTAAATTTAATTGGGGCTTCGATTCGGACTCGAATAATTTTGGATGTCATTTTCAGGAATCTATAATTTCATCGCGTTTTAGTAGTGTATATGACGATTTTGATATTATAATTAGATTATTAATTTGGTGAGGTTTAGTTAGTAATGAGTGGGTAGTAGGTTGGTTTATAAATTGTATTAATAAATTAAATTATAACCAATAGTTGAACGCCAAGTATTTTAAAAAATATTTAAAGAGTTTATTTTAAAACAATTAAAAAAGTGGTCAATTTTGATCCCAAAGGTAGATGACAAGGTATTTTGGAGCCAATAGGTGGATGAAAAGGGCATTTTGGAGCCAATAGGTGGATGAAGGGTAATTTAATACCATTTTCAATACTTCAAGGGTATTTTAGGCCCTTTTACGTATAATATATTAAAAGTTTTAAAATAAATCATAAATATTTATAAAATTATATTTAAAAAAAGTGCATGAATTATTTCGAGATGTAGTACTTCTTTACCTTTAATCACAAATTTATAGTTCAATATTGAAAGATAATCCTATTGAAAGTGTCTCCTAAATAAGCGGCTCAACCTAAAATTAATTGGGGCTTCGATTCAAACTCGAATAATTTTGAATGTCATTTTCAGGAATCTATAATTTAATCGTGTTTTAGTAGTGTTTATGATTGTTTTGATATTATAATTGGATTATTAATTGGTGGGATTTAGTTAATAATGAGTGGGTGGTGGGTTGATTTATAAATTATACTAATAAATTAAATTATAACCAATAATTGAACGCCAAGTACTTTAAAAAATATATAAAGAGTTTGATTTTAAAACAATTAAAGAAGTGGTCAATTTTGAACTTAAAGGTGGATGAAAAAGGTATTTTGAAACCAATAAAAATAAAGGATAATTTTGTACCATTTTCAATATTTTAAAGATATTTTTAGACTCTTTTCCATATATAAAAGAAGTTTTTTTAATTTTGTTGAAAATTAATAGGAAGAGCGATCATTGCTTCAAAGGGCAAGAAGAATTATTTAGAGAAAAGATCAATCTATGTACGAAGTTCATATCAAATTGGAGAACATGCAAAAAAAGAAAAAAAAATCTATTTTGTAATTTTTTTAAAGGAAGACAAAATTAGTGCTTCTTAATTCCTTTCTTTTCTGATTCTTGTCTTAATTTTTTTTATGTACCTTTCATTAAAGTTTATTTTATTTTTTCTTATTTATTTTTAATTATACTTTTCTTTATGCATTTTTTAATTCAATTTTAAAGAAAAGATGATTATATTTAGTCCATTTTATCATCCATTCTATTACTGTCTTTTACTTTCTTACCTTAAATCTCATATTAATGTCATTTTTATTACTTTCATAAATCATTTTTTTTCAATAATTCCTGTGTTATTTATTTTTCCAACAAATAATAATCTATATCCATTTGATAATGAATTTTTATCTATTTTCCGCTATAATATTTCTTAAATATATTTTTTCAACTGAACTGATTAGATTAATAATTAGTGCAAAAGAAAAGCAAAAGCAGGAATGAGTTCACAACGTTTGAATAAGCTACTCGACCGACTAAAGCTAAAAGGAGAAAGGGAGATGACTCTAGTTGTTGAGTACCCTGAGGAAGGTACCGGATCGACTTCTAGTTATAGCTATCAAACAAACTCTCTACAAAAGCTAATGCTTTGTGAACTCTCCATCATTGTTCAAATTTTTATTTTTATTTTCTAAGGAAGGGGGTTAATTACAAAAACTGAAAATAACTTTGTATTGTACATATACTTCTACAGAATTTGATATATCATTTTTTATCATCTTCTCTGTTACAGATTTATATTTATATGCAATAATAAGTTTAAATAAAAAAAAATGATGTAACACTCATCTAAGTCTAATATTAATATTTATTATTTTTTATGAATTATTTATTAAATAATTGCTCAAAAAATGAACTTATTCTTCCAAAAGAAAATTGCGCCTCGATATTTATTTTAATTTTTGATATTCTTTTCTAAATTTTAAAAGACCGAAAAATTTATCTTAAAATTTTATAAAATATTAAAATTGAATGATCATATTTAATTCCTACCATCATTATTACTATTAATTTCTTTTACTTCATTTCTTTAATCTCGACATTAATTTTATTGACTGTATTTCCTTAAATTACTTTTTTTTTCTTTTCATTGTTTTTGTTTATTATTTATTCATCCTAAAAATAAATTACTATCACTTAATAAGAATTACAAAACAAATTTTACAGAATTTGATTTGCCTCCTTTTTTGTTTTATAATTTTTTTTTTGTATAATAACAATAATAATAATTATTCCTCAAAACATGAAGCTACTCTTCCAAATAAAATTAGGCTCAACTTTATTTTATTTTTGACATTTTTTCTAATTATAATAAACTGAAAATTTTATCTTAAAGTTTTAGTAAATATAAAAAATGAATACATTTAATTCCTATCACCATCAACTATTTATCTCTTTTACTTTCGTACCTTAATCGCATTATTAATGTTCTTTATATAATTTTCTTAAATCACATTCTTTTGTTATTTTTTCTTTCCTTTTATTTATGTACTAGTGAACTTAGCCGCGCTTTGCGCGATAAAAAATTACTAGTTAAATTTGCTAAATAATTAATTTTTTGAATAGTTGATTACTAAATATATTTCTAATGATTCTTTATAGTCTTTAATCTAAATATATCAAATTTTAAGTCTTAATTAAGTTTTTTATTAGTACTTAAATTTTATATCTTTTGTAATTTGAAATCCTTAAGAATTTTCGAAATTATAAAAAAAAATCCTAAATTTATTCTCTTTATTTTAATAAGAAAAGTAAATTTAATGTAATAAGTTGAACTCTTTATGAAATTTAAATTTAATTTAATAATATAATAAGCTTAATGTAAATATAGTTTTTTTCTAATATCTATTCTTTTCCTTCAGTAGTATTATACTTTCCTTTAGTAATGAATTTTTTTTTCATCTTTCACTAATCTTAGATTATGAAATGTTTGTAAATTATTTTCTATCTTAACTAATTTTACTACGATTATAATATACTGCCTATTATTTATATAAAAATGAATAGATTGAAAGATAAATAGTCTCAATTACGTAAATAATATAAATATTCAAATAATTAAACCCAAATTATATATATGTATTAACTAGAATACAACTTTAAACTTACCTATATTTTAGTTACAATTTCTAAATTATTCTAAAAGGTAAACATAAATAAAAATTGTGAAATTTCCTAATCCTCAAAATTGATTTCACTATTCAAAAAAAAATATATACAATGTTGAAACCATTAAAAAAACCTTAAAAGATAATAAACAAAACGATTCAAGTCTTCAAAGTTAAAATTAATATACCTGAAATTTCAATAATATTATTTAGTGTAGGTATAAATTATAATTAGATAAATTAATCAAAGAATCCTTGTTGGAGTACCAAAGAAAATTAAAATAAATTAAAATTAAACAAATAAACAAAATAATATTAGTAGGAATACCAAAGAAAATTATCCTAGCCTCTAATTATTCAATTTGTACACACTCTCAATGTTCACTACACCATTTGAAGATTAATGGACATAAACATTAATGTAGGGTTCCTTTTCCTTGTGAGTTTATGAAAGTTAAACTTAAATATTGTTATATGTTCATCTTGTCTTCCATTATAAATAATAAAGATTATTTAAAAAAAATGCACAAAATAATAAGTACACTAAAATCATCAATAATGAGGAAAAAAGCAATAAAAACAAAAAAAAAAAAGAACAAAAAAAATATTGTAAATAAAAGACATCAAACAAACTGAAATAAAAAGAGTAACATGAGTGAAATATTGTACTCATCAAAATTGAATTTGAATTTCCAAAATTGTCTTATACTCGTCTACTCGTCCACACTGTTAAGTGTTAACAATAGAAGTTAGTCACAAAGAATATATATATATATATATATATATATATATATATATATATATATATATATATATATATATATATATATATATATATATATATATATATATATATATATATATATATATATATATAAAATTAGACATAATCAAAGTGATGTACCTTGGTAACTCAAATTAGATATTGTTCTCATTGAATTTGAATTTTCAAAAATGTCAAATGCTCATCTTATCTTCCACATTGTTAAAGTTAGTAACAAATAAACTATATATTATAAAATTAGAAATAACCAAAGTGATGTATTTTAGTATAAATATGATGAAGAAAGGAAAAATAAAATAAAAAAATTCTTGCATTGGTGAAGATGACATGGTTTTAGTATTTATAGTAATCCATAAATTCTTAACTATTGAATAAATAAATTAAAAGAGTAATGGAATAATCAATACCTACAATTGTAACTTATATTGGTCATTAGTGTCTTAATTATAATTTAGTAATACTTTTAAGAAGGAATAGAGAAAGGTATAAATATTTAAAGGGATAAATTGTAACTTATATATACCTAAAATAATAAAGGTATTAATGGAGGAATTTAAAGAGAAATAATGAATAGAGGATATTTATTTAATTTAACTAATATATCAAGATAAAATTAAGAGAAAAAAAAGCTTTAAAAAAAGATAAAATATATAAATTCTAATGCTGGCTTATGAGGGGTGCCACATCAGCACTTTCATATCCAGATTTATATATATATATATATATATATATAGATTCCTAAAAATAAGTTATTATAATTTTAAAGGAACTGCAAAGTATTTTTAAATATATTTAGATTTTCTTTTTTTAAAAAATTGAACAACATTTTATATGTTACTTAAATTAATCGTACAAAAAAAATAAAATTAATCTATCAATTTTTTTAAAAATAACTATTTACATTTAATATTGTTCAATTAAAAAGGGGAAGATGTAGAGAGGGACCAAGCTAGATAAATGACTAATTTCTCAATTTTAAAAGTTTTTTCTTGCATTATATTAAAAAGTTGGTTGAACCCTAAATATATAACTACAGCACAACCCCGATATATTTCTCTCGTAATAACCGTTCTCAACATAATTGCATCATTAAGCGAAGGAACCATTACTAATTTAAAAATTCAAAAGTCGTTATTTAGTGTGTGTTTGGAGTAGGTATTTGAATTAATTTATTTTACGTTATTTTTTGCTTTTAATTTTTTTTTTAGTTTTGAAAATGTTAAAGAAATACAAAACATGCTTAACTGAAAGAATTTGAAAATTATACTGAAATTCTATAATTTGCAAAGGTTATTGTAGGAGAAAATGGTCTAACCCCATCCAAATCTATATCCGAAATTTTAACTACACACTTCAATTTTACGAGTGTCCTATCACCCTTAAATTATTTTTGAGCTAAATTACTTGCTCCTTAATGCTGACGTGACAAAGAAAAGTATAGTTCACTTTCTCAAAGAGAGTGAGAGGTAATATTTTTTATTAAAATTTTAATTTTAAAAGAATTCCTGTTTTTATATCTAACTTTTTGATTTTCTAAATGTTTTAATGCTACCTTTTACTCTAATGTGTTTTTTTTTTTCGTTTCTTTCTTCTTCTTTTTCAACACTTTGTCGGATTTAAGTTGTCGAAAAATAAAAGAAAATATTCCGATTGAAGACTACGATCCACAATATGTCTAACTCCATTTCTTAGTGCATATATTTCATAGTTTATAGCCTTAGGGCCTGTTTGCCTCAGCTTAAAAGCTGGTCAAACTGACTTAAAAGCTGGTTTTTGACTTATTTAACTGTTTGGCAATACTCAAAATAGCTTATTTTAAGTTAAAAAAAACTTATTTTAAGCCAAAAGTTAAAAGCTGGGGTAGGGGTGCTTTTTTTTTTTTTAGCTTATAAGCTGTTTTAAGTTGACCACATTTTTATGTTTTTTCCCTTAATATTTTTATACAATCTCCAAATTACCCATATAATTCTAACATCTCTTTCTTCTATTTTTCTCTTTTCACATTTGACATAACAACTTCAGCACTTTTATCCAAACGCATAACTGCTTATTTTAAAAATAAGTTTCAGCACTTTCAAAAGTACTTTTTTAAAGCTGTTTTTATTAAGCCCATCCAAACGGGCCCTTAATCTGCGAAAAAAAAAAAAAAAGAAGAAGAAGGATTAAACTTGATTTTGTACTTCAAAAGAAGTGATCAATTCATGATGCTATTTGCTTAAAAGGAAGAAAAGACTACATACTTGGACTTGATTAGAACTATTTCCAACATAAAGTATTCACTTGGCAATCTATTCTGAGTGGCTGGCATAATCTTTCACGAGCAACACTAGTGAAACCAAGTTAACAAGCTCTAATGCATAGACATAATTAAATGCCACCAATCACTGCTTTTTACTTCTAAGAATTTGGACCAAGCTTGCAACTCAAAAAAGAACAAAAAAAATAGAGGAAAGAAAAGACCAGTCAAATAAATTAAAGATGGAAGTTATCAGTAAAAAGGACCAAAAAAATGTTAGCTACAGTAAACAATTCAAATTTTTGTTACAATATAGGTAAGATTAAGAAAAATAGAAATCTTAAGGTCACGAATGAAACTTATTATTTCACTTTAATGGAACATGACCTTTCAGATGTCCAAAAAAGAAAAAAAAGAAAAGGGTTAAAAAGAAAAATAAAAAAATATAAAATAAAAACAGAATAAAGAAAAAGAATAATACTTTTTCATTAAACAATAATATATATTAGGTGGCAGGGACGTGTGCATGTCACTGCCTAACCCAAAATTTTAAAATATCCCACTTTAAAAATGTTTAGGAGGGGGATAAAAGGACCTTGTAAAGTATGCCACTGCCTAACCCAAATTTGGGTGTGACATTTTAAGGGGTATATATTCCACTTTAAAAATATTTAGGAGGGGGATAAAAGGACCTTGTAAAGTAAGTGTATAGTTGAAAATTGATTAATAGTTTTTTTTTTTTTTGGGGGGGAGGGGGGGACATTTAACTATTTTCTCGTTATTATAGTGTCATATTCTTTGCCAATATTTATATTTCTTTTTGATTTTTAAAATTATGTCCTTACTTTGTTTTTTATTTTTTTATGAAATTGATCTTAAATGCATGTAATGATGATTTATAATTGGTTACATAATGTTTAACGAAATTTAATGGGCAATATAATTGACGCGATAGCGAAGAAGGGGAAGAAAGAATGTATCGAGTAAGCAAAATTTTATTCTTACAATTTTTTTTTATTCAACATACAATTTTAAATATGCAAAGTCCATTCACAATTTCAACATCACTAAAATAACTTTTTCACTTTTTAAGTAGGTGTTTAGACATAGAATATTTTTTTAAAAAAAAATCACGTTATTCAAATTTTAGGAGGATTATTGATACGTGTTTTGTTATACTTATTGCAATAATATTTGAAATAATGTTCATGATGGAATTTACTTAATTAAATATAACTTAAAAAGTGGAAGACACTGATAATTGTATCAATGCCTTGTATGGTGAGGTTACCTTGAACATTGTGCTTGATGACACCAGGAATTTGCGTTGTTGGTCTGATTGATTGAGTGAAGCAAGCTATTGAAATGATCTTAGGCAAGAGTTTTGAAGAGTGAACCAACTAGACAATATACCTCTTTGCGGCCAACCTTGTGATATGTGTGAACCTTGCTTGACACCTTTTGACCCTATCCTTTTCTTGGAAGAAAATTGAACAACCTTGAACGCTTTATCCCATCACCCATAACCTTCATGAAGTATTGATTCATTTGAATAGCTAACTTAGGCGAAAAAGAAGGAGAGTCAAGAAGTGCGAAAAGTTTCCCTTGATGGATTGTTATGAAAAAGATGAAACCCCTCCATGTAAAAAATATAAGAGAAATCGAGGGAAGAAAAGAAAAAGACTGAAAAAGAGAAAAAGTTGTGAAACAAAGTGTGTCAAAATAGTAAAAGAAATGGGGTGTCCGATGATTCATGTTTGTTTGAATAATGGGGTGGATTTTGATCATGTTTGAATGTGAAAGAGAAGAAGAAAACGTGATTTTCAGGCCATACTTCATGAGGGTAGAAACCATTAAGACTAATGACCATACCTTTACATTTAGCCACATTACAAGCCTTAAAAAGATCTTTGTGATCTTGAGTGAGCTGAAACGAATGTTGATTTAAAAATAGAGTCATGCATATGTTCATCTTTGTGAGTGAGAGAGTTGTATGTGATTCCAGGACTTTAAATTGTTGAGGAATTTCATGTGTATATGGAACCATCTTTGTTGTGAGGGCGTTTTAATACCTTTGTTGAACTTGAACTTTCATTTGAAGCAAACATTGTGAGCTTGAGTACACTTGATAATGATGAGTCATAATTTGACACTTTTAGTAAAAAAATGATTATTATATGTGTAGTTTGACTCTTTTTGGGAGAAGATCAATACCGAAGTTTATTTATCTTTTGGGAGGAATACTGAGTAAATCATTGGGAACACTTCCAAAAACTCATTCATAATGGGAACCAACTCAAGAGTAGGTGTTTCAGAATCTATATCCCTTACCTTAACTAGATGGTAAATGAAATTCTTTGAAATCATCTTTCTAGCTTTAAGAGAAGAGACAAACTAACCCTTAGGCATATAATTTCCCACTTTCCACTCTAGGATGAGTTCATTTGGAAACTGCATGCAACCAATCCATACCAATAATAACATCAAAATATAGCATATTAAAATATACAAAATCAAAATGAGTGACTTTATGGGACAAGGAGACGAGAAACTCTCTATAGGCCCTCTTAGCCATAATAGAATCATCAACACGAGTAGAAACATGAAAATGATCTAACAACACATCCGGAAGAGTATTAAACCTCATAGCCACGTATGATGTCACCAAAGACAAGGTACTACTATGATCAAGTAAATAATAAACATCAAATTGGAAGTCTTTCAACATACCGATAACCACGTCGGGCAAACCGTCTTGCTCATGACGAGTCTGAAGTGCATAAAGTCTATTATGATTACGACTCTAATAATGATCGACAACCATAGTGGGAGTGTATCTTGACAATTGTGTGAATTTCAAAGGATATTATTTCACACTAATGCTTTCTTGGTGAAGGTTGATGAACTCAAGTACCTTTTACTCCTTCATTTCAAAGGGAAAGAACCTATGAAGGAAAGAAACCTTAAATTTTTCCCAATCGAGAGGACCCACATCAAATGCCCTTCCTTCCGTCCATTGGTTGAACCAAACTTGAGCAACACTATTAAGTTGTTAAGCGGCTAATTCCGTCTTTTCCACTAGCATTACTCTCATGACCATAAACACCTTATACTCTTCATCAATGATCTCTTGAGGGTATTCCTCAACCTTAGAACAATGAAACTCCAGAGTGTTCATTCTAGTGAAGTCTCTTACTCTAGTTGCAGGCGTACCCACATTTGGGTTCATCGGGACTACAACTTACTTATGGGCTTGAGCCATCATGGCTTGACCTGACACTTAAAAAAAACCCTAAAATCAATATTAGTCACTTTTTGGGTCAAAAGGTTAACTGAAACTTGAGGATCTTAAGGAGGATCCTTTTGTTCCACATTCTCTCTTGCATTGCTTCTAGCATATGCCCTTCAAGTGGCCATATCCTGTAGAGTATCATATAAGTATAAGGAGAGAGATACATTGTAGAGTTACAATTCATTGCACAACTTTAGAGTAACAAAAGAAGTGGAGTTTCCTGAACATCTTAAAGCCTCTCATTCAAAAGTGTGGCACGCTTCACACTAATGAACACAAATCTATTTGACGTGGCTTATTAGACTTCCTAGAACCTTTCTAAAACTTATGCTATTATTTCCAAGTTTGTCACGACCTCAGGTAGAAACTAGGTGTAACGTGGCATATAAGATCCCGAGAGGCACCATATATGCCACTTAGCATACATCGTACAAGATAATAGAAACCAAGAGATTTAAAAGAAAAAATTTAGAATATAGAGTTTTATGTAAAGAAGTGGAAGTCTAACAATGTATCATTTTTCTTTCGATTCCAACAGTGAACTATGTCGTGCTCGCCAATCAACATCATTGATACGCCGATAATGTCTTCCTCATTTTTCAACACTTGCAACATTATCACACCGTTTATTGAAACTAACGCTTGGGTTGCCTCCATGTAGCGCCTTATTTATCATCGTTGCATGACGTGTAGGTGTCCTGAAGCCTCCTCCAAGTACACTCTTCAATCAGGGATATCTCATGGCATTCACTATAGTATGCTTTCAACATTGCCCATTCACCTTAAAAGCAGGTTCTTCCCGTCCTTCCACTTCGATGGACGTATTAGTAAACACTCGCATCACTCTAAATGGTCCCGACCATTTGGACTTGAGTTTTCCTGGAAGAAGTCTATGATGGGAGTTATATAATAAAACCCAATCTCCCACTTCAAATTTTTTCTTTAGTATTTTGGCATCATGCGATCTTTTCATCTTTTGCTTTTAAAGTGCTGAACTTGTATAAACTTTAATCCTGAATTTATCCAACTTATTCAGTTGTTCCACTCTATATTTGGGTTCTTTACCTAGTACAAATTCACGACTTTTAATGCCCACATGACTTTGCGTTTCAATTCGACTGGTAGATGGCATGACATTCCAAAGATTAGTTGATATGAAGATATACCGATGGGAGTCTTGTATGCATTATGATATGCTTAGAGGGAATTGTCAAGGTTTTGACACCAATAAGTTCTGTTGGCGTTCACTGTCTTGTCTAAGATGCTATAAATTTCCCGGTTGGACACTACAACCTGACCCACTTGTTTGTGGGTGATATGGGGTTGCCACCTTGTGTTTACCCCATATTTACTCAATATAGTGGAGAACCACTTGTTACAAAATGGAATCCACCATCGCTAATGATAGCCCGAGGTTTATCGAATCTAGCAAAAATGTAGCGTTTCAGGTTTTATCGAATCTAGCAAAAATGTAGCGTTTCAGGTTCTGGACTACACTTTTCTCTTCATTGTTAGGCAAAGCAACAACTTCCACCCATTTAGATTCATGATTCACGACCACCAAAATATAATTATTACCAATCAAACTCATAAACGAGACTATTAATCTATACTCCAAATATCAAATAGGTTAACTTCTAAAATAGGAGTAAGGGGCAATTTTTGTCTTTTGGACACCCCACCCCTTTTGCTTTTGACACTAAGCACATTTCTTGGCAAATTTGTGCACATCCATGTAGAACAATGGCCAGTAATAACAAATTTGGAGAACTTTAGCTGCAGTGTGGACACCACTATGATGGCCACCCACAGGTGAATCATGACAGACGTGGAGTACACCGTCTAATGATGTGGTCAGCACATTCCCAAAACAAATATGATTTACCCAAAGGTACTTTTTACATCGAACAAGAACCTCTTTCGCTGGTGGGAGTTTAACTCCTCTAACATAGCCCACAGACTAAATAATTTGTGAAATCAACATACCAAGGAGGTTGGTTGAGAGTTATCATGAAGACCTTTTCATCCGGAAAAACATCATTGATGTCAACTTTTGACTCTTCATTTTCCTTTCCTGCAATCTCGATAGGTGGTTCGTCGCAACCTCTTCTATCTTTGACCACAGAGACAAACTTTTGCAAAAGTAATACCTATCTTATAAACCTTGAATTTTTATTCTTCTCCGCTATCAGGTAGCTAGGGCATCATGATCAATATGCACAATCACCTTAGTACCAAACAGGTATGCCTGAAAATTTTTGAACACATACACCACAACAAGCAATTCTTGTTCGGTAACTGTATTGTTATGTTGTGCAGTGGTCAAGTTTTTGATTGCATAGTATATGGTATGGAAGAGCCTGTTACGTTTTTTACCCAAAAAGCCACTTAATTCTGTGCCACTTTCATCACACATCCTTCGAAGGATTCATACCAATTAGGGTTGATGATAATCGGGGTGGAAAACAATTTTTCTTTCAGTCATTTTGAAAGCTATCATGCAAGAATCATCAAAGTTGAACTTTACACCTTTCTCTAGAAGTTTGCACAAGAAATGTGCAATCTTGGAAAAGTCTTCGATGAACCTCCGGTAAAAATCAACATGCCCTAAGAAACTATGAACTCCCCTCACAAAAATTGGAGATGGCAATTTCTCAATCACTTCAATCTTGAATTTTTCAACCTCCAAACAATTTTCCAAAACTTTATGCCCAAGAACTATACCTTCTTTAACCATGAAGTCACATTTTCACAGTTAAGGACCAAATTTGTCTCCACACATCTTTGGAGGGCTAGGCTTAAGTGGTCCAAACATTCTTCAAAATTGTCACCCACAACCGAGAAGTCATCCATAAATATCTGTGTTGAATTTTGTACATGTGTGTGAAGATGGATAACATGAAACACTGAAATGTAGCAGGAGCATTACATAATTCAAAGGAAAAAGTGCCATATGTGCATGTAAATGTTGTTTTTTCTTGATATTATAGGGAAATAATGATTTGGTCGTATCCTAAATACCATCCAAAAATAAATAACATCATATACACATAGATGATCAAGCATTTGATCCATAAACCCATTTCCATCCACAAATTTAGCTTTTGGTAATCCATGCAAACTCTCCACCGATCACTGGTCTCGTAGGAACAAGTTTTCCTTTTTCATTAGGTTTGACCGTGAGACCTCTTTTGTTTTGGTACACATTGCACATGACTTACCTATTTGCTATCCGTGATAAGATAGATCACGCCAATATCTAACCATTTGATGAATTCCTTTCACCACCTCTTGCATAAGTGGTTCAATCTCCTTTGGTGCTCAACACTTGGATTGCAATCACTATCGAGCTTAATTTTATGAGTGCAAAGACCGGGAGGGATACCCACTATATCAAATTCAAGGATTTTTTTTACCTCCAATCAAGCAAATAAGCTGCACTAATCACAGGCAAGGTGTTATTAGACCCCAAGAAAACATAATGAAGATGAGCTAGAAGTACTTTTAGCTCTAGTTTTGGTGGTTCTTCAGTTGACAACTTTTCCAGAGGGTTCTCTAGGGTTTATAAATCAATATCCAGCTTCAATGGAGTTTTTGAATACCCCCCAAACCTAATAGAGCCTCCACTACCTCTTCATAACCTTGAATGTTGGTCTCATCACAATTAACAAGTACAACTTCTAATGACTCACTCATATACATCAAGTGGCTCACGCTAGCTACCGCCTCATCAATGACAGCATCAGTGGAGACCAAATGAATATAAATAGGGTGTTTCATATATTTACACACATGTAAAGTCACTTCATCTTCATTTATACCAAATTTCAATTCTCCACTTTCGGCATCTACCAAAGCTCTCCAGTTGCCAAGAAAGGTCTTCCAAAAATAATAGGAATTTCAACATCTATTTAACAATCTAAAATGAAAAATTTAATTGGGAATAAAATTTGATCAACCTTTGCCAAGATGTCATACTAAATCCTCACTGAATGTTTGATAAACTGATCTTCCATCAAAAGTCTCATTGTTATGGCTTTTGGATCTCCCAACCCAAGATGTTAATAAATTGCATACGACGTTAAGTTGATACTTGCTCCCAAGTTGCATATGATTTTAGCAAATTGAAGTATGCCGATGGTACAATGAATCGTGAATGCCCCAGGGTCCTCTCTCTTCTTGATTAACTCATTTTTCATGATCACACTACAATCATAAGAAACCTTAATAGTCTCAAAATCCAAACTCATTTTGCTTTGTAATTAATTCCACCATGAATTTGGCGTAGCCCAACATTTCCAATAATGCTTCCATGAGAGGAAGGTTGATTGATAGAGACTTGAATACCGATAAGAATTTCTTGAACTTATCATAATGATTCTTGTTCTTGAGACGTTGAGGGAATGGAGGTGATATTTAGGCAAGGG
Source organism: Solanum chilense (assembly GCA_032847665.1). NCBI lineage: Eukaryota > Viridiplantae > Streptophyta > Magnoliopsida > Solanales > Solanaceae > Solanum > Solanum chilense. The sequence continues at coordinate 4,368,760 of JAPDHL010001909.1, read as the reverse complement.
ATTTATAACTTGTGGAGGAGTTGAAATATGTTTCTCTCTTTCTTTTGGTGTCACCTCTTCCTCTATACTTTTGTCCTCTTTATGCTCTTAATTTTCTTCATTTCACTCCATATCCCTTATTGCTATTTTTCTACTATGAGTAAGCACAATTAAATGTCTACAATCATATTTTGTTGCCGTTCGTGGCTCCAATTGTGCTGCAAGTAAACTCAATTGCCCTTCAAGTGTTTGGATTGCATCTGCGTGTGAGTTTACTTTATTGTGTAATGATGAGATATCAGTCTTCATTACTTTTAACAACTCTTACAATCCCTCTACCTTATCAAGGATGCGTGACAACAGATCATTGATTCGTAGACTGCTCTCACCTCCTCTTGATAGTGGGCTCTCACTAGAATGAGTCTGATTCTCATCATAATATTCCTCTGTTCTCCAATATGCACCTTGCTCTTCTCCTTTTTGATAGTTCCAATCTTAATTTACACCATGTTGTGAATAATGTGGATGGAAATCCTCCTTGTATCTCCTAAAGTTCCAACCTTGATTCGCCCTTGGCTTTGAGTCACCGGAAGACGAACCCCCTTCAATTCTAAATACACCATATGTTTCCTTCATATGTTTTTTTGCAATAAATCCATTTGATTTAGCATCATCTTAATGTTTTCATCTCCCTTTCTTTCCTTGTCAAGTTTCTCTTGTGTCATCTTAATGTAAAATGGAGAGACTTTGTCATCTTGGGTATACTATGCTTGATTTATCTTTGTCATATCATCGAGAAGAAATGTGGCCACCTCAAATGATTGTGACATTAGCCCTCCTCAAACTAATTAATTTGGTATTCCTTTGTTAATTGAATCAAGGCTTCGGTAGAAATACTGGAGTAATACATCACTAGGCAACTCATGAGTCGAGCATCCATGTAAAAGTTCCTTAAACATTATTCATGTTTTGTGAATTGGTTCGCCTTCACTAGGACAACCAAGGGTTGGGATTTTTCCCATATGGAGTGATATTGAGAATATTTCAGCCAAGAGCAAACTAAGTCATGCTAGTCACAATAACATGAAATTATCGAATAAAGACATAGTAAATCAAAGGGGTGACACAAGTGTCAATTATAATGGGGGGTTTTGCACTATAGGGTAATGACTATTGATAGTACATCCTGAATATATGTGGCTAGACTTTACTGGGGTAAATTATTTCTGGATCAACTTACCTTGGATCAACTTGATTTCTCTCGAACACTGAGTTGCAACCTTTAAGCACATACTCTGCCTTAGCCCAATCACTCTCTCGAGATGAAAATATGGGAAAGTGACTAGGATTTACTCTCTAGAGCTGAACCCATGACGACCCAATAACCACAGACTATAAATTTTGTCATCTAAGTTTTAAAACCTCTATCTCGAGCAAGCCAAAAACACAAAGGTGAAATCCTATTTACAACTACAACCTCATTTAGTTCAAACACAACGACTAAATGAAATTACATTTAAACAACCAATATACTAACAATAAGAAACACCCAACAATAGACTTGACTTATATTCACAAAATCACACCTCAAGAATTAGAGGTTAGCTAGACATGGATAAAAGGAAGTAAATGATACCAAATCGAGATAACATCAACTGGGAATGATTTTTATTCACTTCAAACGAGTCTAGGATGAAGAATTTCCAACACCCACTTTGAATTTCGTCAAGATGAGGATCTTCAAATCTCCAAGGTTCAAGAAAAAAGTTTTCCACGAGGTCTCAAAAACTCCATTAGAACTAAGTTTGAAAATTACTATTCAAAACTACAAAATTCGATATTAAGCTAATAATATTAACAAGTATTTATAGTTTTCAAAAAGTTATGCCGTGAAGGATCGCTTGGCGCAATTAGTTAGGATCACCTCTCAACTCGAAGATCCTCTCTTTGGTATATTCATCACCTTCTTGAGTTAGCCTTCATCATCTTCGCATTTTAGATTAATGGGCGACATAGAACCGCTTTGCGGATCTGATCGTTGACACACCAACTGCTCCTCTTCACCGCCGATTTGATAATTTCCTTTAGGGCTCAACTCACTGGAACTTTAGGTGATGATAAGACACCGTGGCCAATCGTCGATAGTGTCTGGCGATACTCAGGTCTGCGTTTCTTGGATCTTTTCAACTGCTTTTGTTTCTTTTTGCTCGATTGTGTCCATGCCTTTGTCTCCAATTCTAAATACCTAAAACTCAAGGTAATTTATCAGATTTAGAGACAAAATATGTATTTGAGGAAACTAAACCTTTCAAAATATGGCCCTAAATGAGTCAAAATCGTGGATTCATCAATCGCCTCTTGCCTTGTTCTTAGGTTAGCTTTTTAACTTTGACGCTGTTTAGGTGAGAAAACCTTTCAACATTAGAATTCTTTATGTGACAAAACCTTTCACAACAGTTATCAACAACAACAATATCTATTCTTTACTCTCAAAGCAACTTACATCATATTTCATGAGAACATTCATATTTTCATAATTCACCCTTCATAGTTTAAAACCCATTTTCATAAATATCTAGAAAACATGTTTAACCATGGAATCATCCGTAGTCATCTTAAAAATATTGAATTATCTCAATTCATGCATAATACTTCATATAACAACCCAATAATTCAGCATTGGAAGGAACCCATAACATAGAAAAAAAATCATAATTTCAATTGGGAATTTCTAAGTTCAAAAATTAGGGAATCCTAAGAACTCTATGAAGGATAGGACTCCATAGATGAAGACTATCATACCTTCATGCTAAAATCTTGAAATAAATGGGGAATTTGGTGACTTGATCTTGAAACCCTAACTTTCTTCTTCAACTTCTAGAGAGAGAAATATTTTAGAAGATGAACTTGCTCTTCTTTTATGAATTTTAAATAATGAATTGATTTTGGTGCTTTATATAGGGATTTTGGGTAAGGGCAAAATTACAGGGTATTGAATTAATACAATTTGGAAAAGACCCAAAATACCCTTACATAAAACTGACGCGAACACTTTCACGTTGGCTTTCATGGCCTGTCAAGGACTCCAAGATCCGTTATGGAAGTCCTGGTCCTTGACCACTGGCTAGGGGAAGGACCCCTCACTGGTGGATGACTTAATGCCAACCACCATGGCCCATCATCTTAACCATTGGCATCTACACCTCCATGGGAGGGATGCTGGCCGTTGTAGTCTCTTTCAAGCCATTACGAGCACCATAACGAGTCGCCATATTTTCCACCATGGTAGGAACTCATGCAAGGTAGGTCTGGGGAACTTACCATGAAGCCCTTTCATGGACCGTAGTCCCCTTCACGGTCCATGTGGGGTTCTATGAAGGGTTCCATGGTCCACCCTCTGATTTGTGAGTTTTACGTCAGTCTCTTTTCCAGTCTTTCTTGAATCTTAGGTGTTATACTTTCCATGGGTTTGAAGGAAAGTGGCGATTACCCATACCTCTTAATGATAAGGCAATGTTAAGATAGTAACTGTTCCATGGGATTTGAGCTTAGCATCGAGAGGATATTGAGATGAAAGCTCTCTCGTAGCTTAAGTCCGGGTTTCTAGTATAAATTTCCTTATCCCATACCTATTTCCCCCATAGTATTATTGTCTTAGATAAATTTTAACTAGATTTTCATGGTCTTACTTTGGCAAGTAGAAAGCCTCTTTTAGGTGTGGGGTAGACACTAAATTCCATTTAATAGTTCACATGGTCTAAAATGTCAATAAAAGGTAAATCTCCCACATTAATGAACTAAGGTTACTTCTCGAAGTATGTCACAAATTATTTAAAGGTATTACCTTGCATTTTCCATGTTTCTATGAATGATGTTTTGAACTGTTTTACCTCAAGTTTTAGCTTGGTCATTACATGCCATGAAAAGGTCCTTTTTGCATGATTTCACAATTTTATGCATGACTATCATACTTGGTATATTCTTTGTACTAACACATACTCTTGCATACATTCCTCCCAATGTAGGGTCCAAACATCCAGTTTCACATCTTTGTGTCTAGGGATCACTTAGTTGATGCTAAAGATTGGTGAGTCCTCATGTTCTGAGGATTGAACCTATTTATAACTTTCATTACTTTTTTGTATTGTTTGTGATGTACGAGTTATGTCCCGATCACTCTTGATGTTTTAGACGGATTAAGACTATGTAAAGTTCCACTTCTTTTTTTTTAAAATCAAACTCTTTATGATATGAATTTCCTTTTAAAATATCTTAATTTTATATTATTATTGTATGACGTATGCCAAGTGTCTTGTGTATGGAATATTGGGGTCCTATACACCATGTTATGCCTAGGGTATACTTTGGGTAGTGACATTTTCTACATTGAAATTAGATACATCTTAATTATTCTATTGAATCCCTAACCTCACACTACTCTCTATGGGATTTGATTCTAACTTTTTGTTGGTTAATTTTTATTGACAATGATTATTTAATCTTTTGATTAAATTATCCATGGAGACTAGAGTTTTCACTACTATTTGCGTTCATTATTTCATCTATCAATAGAACACAACAATAGAACCGAACCTATGTTGCAGTTGATCAAAATGAGAGGATTATTTGGAGGTTTTGAGAATATATATCCTAATGATCACTCCACAAGTTGGTTAATATGTGAAGCCCTTTGTGGTTACTGGTATTTAACAAGAATCGATGCAATTGACGTTATTTCTTTTTTTCTTGACGGGGAATGCTATCAGCTGGTTGATGGAGTTGTCGAAGAATTTTATTTCTTTTTGGATTGAGTTAGTTGAAGCTTTCTTTGAGAAATTCTTTCCCCCTTCTAAGTTATTAAATTGAGGCATAACATTGAAAATTTCAAAAGAAATTGTAACCCTGGTTTTACGGACAAACTATTGCTGTAATACTTCTGTCAGAGTCTTAATGCAATGACAAAGGGCTGGCCGACCATCTTATTCAAGGTGGTATCGTTAGATAACCATTTGTTGTAACTTCAGGATTGCTTGATGATATGACAAATATTAATCAAGCTTGGTATACTAAAGAAGATCATTTACCACTTCCACACGTGGAATTCTTAAAGATAAAGAAGAGAAAAATTGGGAGCGTGACAAAAACATTGCTAAATCGACTACTCTACTTGGATCTATTTTTGTTGTATGTCATAAGAAGAGGATCAAATTCAGTAAATGTCGTTTCTCTGAGGATATATGATGAGAAATCTCACTTAGGAGGTGGAACACTAGAGGGGTTTCAGTCAAGTTATCCAAGGTTGGCCAGAAATCAAGGATAGACTGATAATAGTAAAGGAAGTTAGTATGAAAGGGAAAGATGCAAAGTATATGTCTCCTTTCGACTTACATAATCCGATGAGCATTCCAATTGAAAATTTGTGGACCGAAATTGTCACGCCTCTTTTTTTCTCAATATTTTGATTTAATTTTTTTGAAAGAAAAAGAGTTTTTTCAATTAGAGTGACATTTTGAAAAGGGATAATTATTATTCGGAGTCGCCACTTGGAATTGAGTTCTGGTGTTCCAAGTCACCTTATTTAAATCCCTAATCAAAAGAAAATTTAACTCTATTTTTATTGGTCTGCGAAATAGAAATTCGGACAAGGAATTCTGTTGACCGAGGGGAAGGTGTTAGGCACCCCTCGAGTCCTGTGGTTCTAGCACGGTCGCTTTATTGACTTTTAGTATGACTTGATTTAATTTTTTGAATATTATATTATTTAATATAATAATAAAATTGTTATTTACCCTCAGATTTATTCTAAACTTATTTGAAACTGGCTTATTTATTTTAAATGATCTTATTTTTTATTTTTTATTTTATCATTATTTTATAGATTTTACTTTCTTCTCCTTTTTCTTAAAAGCAATTTTTGTTACTTCTTCTTTCTTTTTTTTACGTTCTTTTTTTTTTAATTTCTACCTTTTGTTTTATTAGTTTTTTATTTTTATTTTTAGTTTCATTCTACTTCGCTCTTCTTAAATTTTTTTTCAATTTTTCATTTTTTCACGTTTTTTCCTTCTTCTTTTTTTCTGCACGTATTTTTTTTCTTGTATATTTTTTTTTTCTTTTATTTTTTTTTGTTTTTTAGTTTTTTAGTCATTTTATATATATATATTTTTCGAAAGAAAAAACATTCTATTTATTTGTCTTTTTATCTTTTCTTTATTTTTATTCTATTTTTTTCCTTTAAGTATTTATTACCATTTTTTGTTACACTGTTGTTTCTTTTTTTTAATCATTTTTTTTCTTCATCGTTCTTTTTCTTTCTGTACATATTATTGTTGTTTTTTTTCTTATGTTATCTCATTTTTTATCACTCTTTATCATTATTTTTTTATTATAACTCTAAATAATATTCTTATATTATCTTAATAATAAATTTTAGTAATTCGAATTACATAAGCATCTTATGTTATTCTAAAGACAATTTTTAATCCAAATAATGTATTAAAAAGACTAAAACATAGTAAACATAAGTTTTTTAAATCGCTAATTAATTACATTTTAGTTTATATCCTAATCTAAAAAGTCTACAATAAATTCAACAAAATCTTTTGAATTTAAAACTAGAGAGAAAAATATGCTAATCTATTCAAATTTAACAATTCAATATTATAAAGCGATATAAATTACAAATTGCATCTAAAGAGCATAATAATAACAATAATAATAACGTAACAATAATAAATATAATACATGCGATTTGAAGAATTTCGTACTATTGGAATCAAATTTTCATACAAATAATATTATTTAAATCACGCGAGAATTTATAGTTACCTCGCTGCGAAATTTGATACCACAAAAACAAGCTGTTATGAACGAATTTTGAAGCACGAGCAAAACCTCTAACTCTAACCTAATTCTCAAAAGAATAACTCACTTTTCTTCTCTTTGCTTTTTTTTCTCTTTTTGTATTTCAAATTGCCTGTGTGTGTTCTCTATATCTCTCCGTATTTCAATCCGTCTCTGTATATCTCTATATCTCTCTATTTCAATCTGTCTTTGTATATCTCTATATCTCTCCGTGTATATTTTTCTCAACTGAACGTGGGGTTATATAATATTTTTTGGGTGAGAATCTGGTGCTAATTTAAAGGAACGTAGTGTAGTGGGATTAGGATTAAATTCAAAAATTGGTTGAGAAAATTGGGATTGAGATAAGGATATAAAATAATTTAATAATAATAATAGCAAATTAATAAAACAAAAATAAATTAAAAAAACGTGTAAACTTAAAAAAAAATCGTGCAAAAGAAGTAAAAAAATAAAAATAAATAGATGGGATGAAATATTTTAGGAAAATAAGTTAGGAAGTTGGGAATAATTAACATAAGGTAAAACAAATTTGAAATTTTTAGGACTCCTCTTTTTTTTTTCTTTTTCTATACTTTTTCATAATAGTTTGTATATTATTATTATTTTTTAGACTAGATATAATTAACAAATAATTTAAATTTCCAACTTATATTTATCATATTTTTTATTATTAAACTATAATTGATCTTATAATTTTTATTAATTTACCATTTATTATTATTATTATTATTTTATTTTATTTTAAATATAACCCTTTTTATTTAAAATATATTATGTTTTGTAAAAAAATTAGATGTTCATAGTATGCCCCTCTTTGCTTGGAAAAATGAAGACTTTTCATGCAAAGACGTGAACAATGTGACTAATTTTTTATTGAAATATTTATGCCAAAAATGTGAAAAATTTTTAATAGAGAAGAGGTCTAACTGTGTCCTAACTTTTGAAAAACTACCTATCCTAAGTTGATGATAAGGAGTAAGGCGTAGTTCCAATGATTTAGGTAGTCGAGTGAGGTGTTGTCGATATTCCGGTTCGTAACTCTAGCTATTACATAAAAAAATAAAATGCAGAAGGAAAGATATGAAATCCTATCTACTCCGATAGTGTTAAATCTTCATTTTGAATTCTCGGATATCGCTTCACCTTCTTTAGTAGGTTCATCGATTCTGAACTTTGCTCTGGACATCTGAGTTTAAGACTTGAAACTTCATGACTTGACTTCAACTACTGACGTTCTTCTGCATGATATTCTTGAAAACTTGTTTTCTTGAAAGGATGAATTCTTTTATTTTTGAACTGTAAATTTGTGTACTACGTAGAAACCTGCACACGAAATAAATTTTTTTGCCTAGTCTGCATTAGAAAATTTTTGTCAGTTATTGATGAAAGCTATAAAAGTCTTTACTAATAATAAAGAAAATATTTTTGTAGCCATTACAAAATGTAAAAAATAATACAAAAGAGAGTTTTGTACCCAAATTGCAACCAAAGGTTATTGTGCCTTGTGAAGACATTAAAAATAAAATAGGGTTATTGTGCCCCATATGCAACCAGGAGTTATTGTGCCCTGTGAAGACATGAAAAATATAATAGGGATTATTGTGCCCTATATGCAATGCAGGGGTTATTGTGCCCTATATGCAATGCAGGGGTTATTGTGCCCTCTGAAGACATGAAAAATAAAATAGGGGTTATTGTGCCCTATATGCAAGCCAGGGGTTATTCTGCCATGTGAAGACATAAAAAAATGATAGGGGTTATTGTGCCCTTTATGCAATCCAGGGGTTATTGTGCCCTCTGAAGACATGAAAAATAAAATAGGGGTTATTGTGCCCTATACACAACCAGGGGTTATTGTGCCCTGTGAAGACATAATCCTATTTAAATGTGGGAAAATAATCCTATTTTCTAAGATAGTTATGTGAATTCCATCTAGGGTAGCCGTATATGGTTTTAGTTGTGTTATATAAGGAAAGCCTTAAATTATTTCTTTATTTATGTCATTAGTTATTACAAAATCATTTATAAAACAAATTCCATCTTTACATATATGTTCCTTGTGAAGTTTATAATATATTTTAAGCCTTTCTCCTGTGCGGAAAATTATCGAGTAGTACCTTTTTCAAGATATTTGGTAGGGATAATTTCTTCAATGATGCAATTTTGATCTGCACCACAATCTATTAAAGCAATTTTTTGGATAGAGTAATTTTTATTCATAACCAAAGTAATAGGTTTATGATAGACATGAGATTTAACTACTGCAATAGCATTTACTCCTGATTTTATCATTTGAGTTATTTCTAACGGTTCTATTTCTGATTGTAAACTTTGAATTTGGGTCGGTGTTTCTTCAGAAGTGTTAAGTTGTTGATTAATTTCTTTCTTTACATGGATTAATTCTGTTTGAAGATCTTGAAGTGTTGTTTCAGATTTTTGTTCTCTATTTGTCATACTAATAGGTTTAATAATATGATTATTGGTTTGTTGATTAAGAACATCCTTTAATGCTCTTAAATATTTTTTCTTATGGTGTGGATCTTCGATATGTTAAATCATATCAATGAAAGATTCTTTATTATTACTGCTAGCGACATTGATGGAGTGGTTTTGGTAGGTGTAGACTGCAAAATTATATCCATTGTCTGGCGAATTATTATTTTTAGAACTATCTCTCATTTTAAGTTTGTCTTGTCTACTAGACTACGGAACTAGTACAATTCTTATCAAGAATTGAGTTAATTTATTTATAATATTATATTCTAGTTTTAATCTATTTATCTTATCCTCCTTTTTATTAGGTCTTTGTTTATCCTTAGCATGGTATCCAGGTTTCCCACACTTTCAAGACGTGTTAGTGTCGTTATTATCTAATCTAGATTTTCTCTTGTAATAATGGGGTTCGTCATGTTTATCATCATAATTTTTACGACGATGTTTATCCCTTTTTAATTGATTTTTAAATTTCATATTTGTAATTGCTTCTTTTCTAGTAATATTTATAAAACTTATGAGATCACCGTAGGTTAATTGTTTATAAGAGATTTTTCCTTTAAACCTATCCTTTAATGAGCCGGTAAATCCAACTGTAATTAAACTAGTTAATTGTTTTTTGATAAAAATTTTATTTTATATGCCGTAATGGCTAATTCTCTTTCCGAATGCGAAGTATGAGATAGATACTCATTTTCTTCTTATTGTATATCCGAAAAAGAAAGTTTCTTATAATAATTCTTTTTTGTAGGATAATTAGATTTTAATTTATTAATATCATTATCATTGTTTGGGATAAAGGATTAATATTAATAATTTTTAACTCGGATTTTAGTTTTTTATTAATTGTTATAAGATCATCCGTTTCTCTTGAAACCTAGGGAATTATTTATTAGAAATTTCTGGAAGTCTAAACATTGGGTTTAGATTAGGTGAAACTTTTGAACCAGATATTAAATATTTAGATAAACTTTGCACTAGTCTAGAAAATGTCATTCTTTTAGTTGAAGAGATTTCATCATAAGATTGGGATCTTACAAATTTTATATGTATGAATCCATCTGGAAATTGTATTACTTGGTCTGTATGTAGATTCTCTTCTTTAATTTCTGGCTCCATTATGGAGTCAAAATGCCAATCATCTTTTCTTAATACGTTATCCCATTTTATCATCTTTGGGACAAAGGGTTATTATGATTATGATTTATTTCCATGAGCATGGTAACTCCTTTATTACTACCATTTTTGCGCTAGGGGCTAAGGTGGTCTTCGTTAATTTATAATATACCCTATATATTATCGCTATTTCTCTATTGAAAAGAAAAATTATTGGTTAATAAAATTAAAAGATAGGTTTGAAGGAAAAATTCCTTATAATCAATTAAACTATGGTGACCTCATAACTTTTATAAATAAAACTGAATTAGAATTATGTACAAATATGAAACTTGATCAACTAAAAAAAGATAGTAAAATATCACAAAAGGAACAAGGAAATTTTGTGAACACTTCAATTATATTAAACTATCTGTCCCATCAAAAGAGGCTTCTAAAAGAATTAAGAGAAGTCATAAGAATGATCATAATTAGAAAAAACCCGTCATTAGAAAAAGTGGTTAAAAAAATCTAACCATCAGCCTGGTAAAAATAGATTTAAACCAAACACTCTGAAAGGTATTAAGATTGTGGAAAAATGGGACATCGAGCCATAGACTGCACAATCACTAATAAAAAGAAATACAAAATTAATATGTTAGAATTAGAAGAAGAAGTTAAAGATAAGTTGTATTATATCCTAGAAGATAATAAAAATAACTCATCCTCCAGTAAAAATCTTATCGATGATGATCAGCTAGATTAGCGTATGATTCTGATTATAGTAAGTCGTCAGACTCTTGTGAATGTGGCAGTGCAATTTGCACCTGCAAGAATTATTCTATAAATACCAACACTAGTAGTAATAAAGAAACATTCTCTGATATGATAGATCATATTGAGGATCCAATTTTTTTTTTTAAAAAAATACTTAATCGTCTTAAAAGATTTAGTTCTTGATAAACAATATGATAATAGGAATATTAAGCCCATTAATATGTGTTTAAATAAATTTAAACAACCAATTAAACCTGAAACAACTCTACAAAGTATTCATACCAAATTACTACCAATAAGAGATGAAATAAATGAAATTAAGTAGAGACTCAACGCTCTAGAAATTGAATCAATTACTAATAAAACATTAACTAATCCACCACCTAAACAAGAACATGAAGAATGTAAACTCGAACCAGGAGAAACATCAAAAGAAGTAGATTCTCTCTTTTGCCTCTATCAAAATTAGAAATTAAAACAATTACGGTCATTCGACCACAAAAGTACCATATACGTTATAATTTTTTTTTTATCATTCATAAAATTGCATTATTTAATATATCATAGATCAAAACTGCATTATTGAAGAATTAATTCCTTATAAATATCTAGATAAAGGCACTATCTGATTATTCTCCGCAACAGGAGAAAAGCTTAAAATAAATTATAAACTCAGAAATACTTACATATGCAATAATGAATTTTGGTTTCATAAATGATTTCGTGATAACCAAAGATATAAATGAAGAAATTATATTAGGTATTTCTTTCATCACCCAAATAAAGCCTTGTACCTCCCAATCAAATGACATCCATACCAGAGTGCTAGGAAAGAATCTCATCTTTCCCTACCTAAATATTATGTCAAAAGATGAAATTAATTTCATAAAAGATAAAAATATCTTTCAAATAAATTTGCTTTCACAATTTTACAATAAGGAAGGTTGGGACGAGTTCCTGTAAATTCTGTTTGTTGTTTAACTTTGTTGTTAAAGTATTTCTATACTTAGTCAAATTTGTGTGTGTAAGATAGGCTGAGTGTTGCAGGCGTTTGCAAGACTCCCTAGGGTGGTGTTCGGTAAAAATAAATCGACCCTTTTTCAATTGGTATCAGAGCACGATTGAACGATGGTCAAAAATACAGAACTGTGGGAACTGGCACGAAAAATTGAAGCATTCGCTGGGTTTACAGATGATTATTTGGGAGACCCTTCGTTTGTGGATTTGTTGACACAAGTCATTGATTTGAGACTTAACACTGAGAAAGTTCAAGGGGAGATTGGTGTATATCGATAGAATGTTGACAAACACATAACTGAAATCTTGAATTTCCGTACCACAACTACACAACAACTTGAGGGACTGCAGAAGGAAAATGAGAACCTTCGTGCAGAGATCGTTGTATTGTGTCGGGCTGTAGCTACGTTGAGTTCAAATCGTGTTGAATCATCAAAGTTAAAATTCCAGAACCTAAGGCCTTTAGTGGTGCAAGAAGAGAAAACTTCATTTGGGACATGGAACAATATTTTACTGCTGCAAGGGTGCGTGACGCTGACAAGTTAAACATTACCACAATGTTCTTGACGGGTGATGCTAAACTTTGGTGGAGAACTCGAAATGCAGATGATGTAAGTGCTGGTCGTCCTAGAATTGATACGTGGGATAAGTTAATAAAAGAAATGCGTGATCAATTTCTTCCTAGGAACGCCACTTGGCTTGCAAGGGATAAGTTGAAAAGACTAAGGCAGACATGTTCGGTGAGGGAATACATTAAAGAATTCACCTCTGTGATTTTAGACATTCAAAACATGTCTGATGAGGATAAATTACACAACTTCATTTCGGGTATGCAAGGCTGGGCTCAAAACAAACTTCGGAGGCAGAATGTTAAAGATCTGCCTGGTGCAATTGCTGCTGCAGATTCGTTGGTTGATTTTCGGACAACTCGACCTTTGACAGATGTCCCCTCTACTTCAAAGACTAAGAAAAAGAACGATAAGAAAGGGGAATGAAAAAAGGATAGTCATAAGGACTGTACAAATGACAAAGTAAAGACGCAAATGAAGGATGGAAAAGACAAACCAAAGAACAAAGATGGTAATTTTAAGGGCTGTTGGACTTGTGGCGGTCCTCATTTGGCCAAGTCTTGTCCGAACCGGGAACAAGTAAATGCTTTGCTTGCTGGAAATATGAATCAAAGGGAGGAGGATGAGGAAATCGTGGCTGCAATGGCAAACCCATTGGGATTGTCCTTCAACCATATTACGGGGATTAATAATGTTGGAGAAACGTGTAGTACTTCAAATCCTCATGCTTCCCTAATTCATATAGAAATTACAGTGAAAGAACAACGTGTGATGGCAATGGTTGATACATGAGCCACTCATACGTTTGTAGATGTGAAAAATGCTACAAAATTGGGGCTGAAGTTGTCTAAAAGCCCTTCCTACGTCAAAACAGTCAATGCTAAGGCACAAGCCATTGTGGGTATGACTTATGGTGTGTCTATGTCGACTGAAAATTGGGTGGGAAAACATAATTTGATGGTGATGCCACTTGGTGAATTTGAGATCATACTTGGGATTGATATTCTAAGAAATTTCCAGTTTGTTCCGTTTCCTCACTTAGATGGAGTGATGGTCATGAATGGAAGCAATGCTGGATTTTTCTTAAAGGAGTTCATCAATTTGGGAACATTAATAGAGTTGCAACGAAGAAATACAAGGGAATGTTCTTGTTTGCTATGTCAATCGACAAAGGGCTGAAGAAAGGTGATGACACTATACTTGTTGCCTTGGTTTAAGTGAAACCTGATGTTAAGATGGAAGTGCCTGATTGTGTTGCTGAATTGCTTAAACAGTATGCTGATGTTATGCCGCCTGAATTACCAAAGAATTTACCACCAAGGAGGGATATCGATCATAAAATTGAGTTGCTGCATGGTACGATTGCTCCTGCACAGGCTCCTTATCGTATGGCTCCTAAGGAATTGGCTGAATTGCACAAACAATTGAACAAGTTGTTAGATGCTGGATTGATTCATCCATCTAAGGCTCCATATGGTGCCCCTGTTATATTTCAAAAGAAATAGGATGGGGCGATGCGAATGTGTGTAGACTACTGGGCGCTGAACAAGGCAACTGTAAAGAATAAGTATCCGGTTTCATTGGTGCAGGATTTGATGGATAGGTTGAGTAAGGCATGCTGGTTTACAAAACTTGATCTTAGGGCAGGCTATTGGCAGGTTAGGATAGCAGAAGGTGATGAACCAAAAAAAAACATGTGTAACTAGATATGGTTCATGTGAATTCCGTGTAATGCCATTTGGGCTGACTAATGCTCCGGCAACATTTTGCAACTTAATGAATAATGTACTGTTTGACTATCTTGATGACTTTGTTGTTGTCTATCTAGATGATATTGTCATTTATAGTCGAACATTGGAGGAACATGTTAATCACTTAAGTTTGGTTCTGTATTAGTTGAGAAAATACACACTATATGTTAAGATGGAAAAGTGTGAGTTTGCTCAACAGGGGATAAAATTTTTGGGGTATCTTGTTAGTAAAAACAAAGTTCGAATGGATCCTAAGAAAGTTCAAGACATTGTTGATTGGCAGGAACCTCGTCATGTGAAGGATTTGAGGTCATTTCTTGGCTTGGCTAACTATTACAGAAAATTCATTGCTGGTTACTCAAAAAGAGCAGCGGCTTTGACAGACTTGTTGAAGAATCATACAAAGTTGGTTTGGTGTGAACTGTGTGATGAAGCATTTCAAAATTTGAAGAATGCTATTGCATCTGAACCAAAACTTAAATTACCTGATTTTGAGTTACCATTTGAAGTGCACACTGATGCGTCAGACATAACAATTGGTGGCGTATTAGTGCAGGAAGGTTATCCTGTGACCTTTGAAAGTAGGAAATTGAATGATGCTGAACAAAGATACTCAACACATGAAAAAGAGATGGTTGCAGTGATACACTGTCTGAAGGTTTGGAGAGTTTATCTCCTGGGTACTCGATTTGTAGTAAGAACTGATAATGTAGCAAAAATTTTTTTCAAGACACACAAAAAGTTGAGTCCTAAACAAGCACGGTGGCAAGAGTTCCTGGCAGAATATGATTTCGTGTGGGAACATAAACCAGGAAAACACAACCAGGTTGCTGATGCGCTGAGTAGAAAAGAAGTATTTGTTGCAGTATATTTAATTTAAAAACTCAAAACTGATCTCTATGATAGAATCAGGTTGTGTGCTGCAAATGATTCATTGTATGTTAAATGGATGGGTCAAGTGCAAGATGGCACAATGAGACTGTTTTGGATCGAGGACGATCTACTCTATTTTAAAGGGGGGAGAATCGTTGTACCAAATCAGGGTGGACTGCGCAAATACTTAATGAAAGAGGCACATGATTCTGCTTGGGCTGGACATCCAGGTGTTGAAAAGATGTTAGCCTTACTGTCTTGTGTTTATTTTTTGCCAAAGATGGAAGACGATATAGAGGCATACGTCAAAACTTGTCATGTTTGTCAAGTTGACAAGACTGAACGTAAAAATGAAGCAGGTTTGTTGCAACCTTTGCCTGTTCCTGAAAGGCCGTGGCTATCAGTAAGCATGAATTTCATTTCTCGATTCCCTAAGGTTGACGGCAAAGCATCTATCACGGTGGTAGTTGACAGGTTTTCAAAATATTCTGTTTTTGTTGATGCACCTGAAATATGTTCATCTAAAGTTGCTGCTGATTTGTTCTACATATATGTGGTTAAGTATTTTGGTGTTCTGGCTGACATCGTGAATGATAGAGATACAAGGTTCACTGGTAGGTTTTGGACAGCTTTGTTCAATATGATGGGAACTGAGTTAAAATTTTCTACTGCAAATCATCCACAAACAGATAGACAGACGGAAAGAATTAATTACTTGTTGGAAGAATACTTGAGGCACTATGGGACAGCAAGTCAACGGAATTGGGTGACATTGTTAGACACTGCTCAGTTCTGATATAATCTGCACAAGTCGTCTGCAACAGAAATGAGCCCTTTTGAAATCGTTTTAGGCAAACAGCCTATGATGCCACTAGATGTTGCCAAATCTAAAAATCAGGAAAAGCAGCATACACGGTTGCAAGGGAAAGACTTGAAATGTTATCTGAGGCACAAGATAGCTTACGCAAGGCTCAACGGTGCATGAAGAAGTATGCTGATCAACATCGCCGCTCAGTTGAGTTCAATGTGGGTGACAAAGTTTTACTAAAACTTACTCCACAAATCTGAAAATTTTTTTTAAGTAAGAATAGACATTAGGATTTGATTCCTAAGTATGATGGTCCATTCGAAGTGGTGAAACGAGTGGGCGAAGTTTCTTATAGATTAAAGTTGTCAGAACGGTTGAAAATTCATCCCACTTTCCATGTGAATTTCTTGAAAACTTACTTTGCAGATGCAGATGATCCGGACAGAAACAAGTCAAAGAGGGCTCTTCCATCAGTACCTACACAATATGATGCTGAAATTGAGAAGATCCTTGATCACCAGGTTTTGGGCACAAGTAAGAAGAATACTAAGACAGAATTCTTTGTTCACTGGAAAGGCAAGAGTGCAACTGATGCAGTTTGGGAGAAGGCGAAAGACTTATGGCAGTTTGATGCTCAAATCGAGGACTATCTTAAAACAGTCTCAATGAGGACATCAAGTTCAAGTGGTGCGGGTGGTCTGTTAGACCCGTAAACTACTTGATCTAACTACGTGCAGACATGTCAAGGACTTGCGCATTGGTCTTGACATGAATGGGGGCAAAATAGTGCTACACAGGTTCAAGGTGGTCGGGTGTTGGCAAGGCAATACGTGCGGGCTAGAGTCATCGGCAAGGAAGCGTGTTGACTTGAGAAGGCAAAGCTGTGAAGAATTTACGATGGAAGAACAAAGGCATTTCACGTGAATCGCTGAAATACAACTAAGTGTTGGAAGAGAGCTAAAATATTCTAAGTGTTGGAAGCTAGCTGAAAATATCTTAAGTGTTATAAAACCTTCTCTCCTCCTAGATTTTTTTTAGCACCAGGAGTTACCTTCTTTCAAAAATAATTTAAACACTGACTGCAACACAACCATAATTTTTTCATAAAAACTATATATTTTATTATCAATTTCCAAATAAAGGGAAGAAATCTCCCAAATTTTTAAAGAATTTTCCAGGGAATTAATGACACCAGGAATAACAAAAAAATGAATAAATCCTTTTTATACTTCTTCGACTGGTCAGAAGATGAAGATTGTAAAATATACACAAAAACAAGTCAAAAGAAAAAATTGCTTTGAATAAGAAGCAATACTGGTCAACAGTATTACAGGTTACAGGTCATTAAGTGTTACAAGTACTGACAAATACTACACTTAATCTAATGTAAAAATTGTGGAAGCCCTGCTACACCAACAAAAATTATGTGGAGATGGGAGATCCCTGCAGGACCCAGAGGTATTATGAGTTTATGTTAAAGGATACATTCAAATCGAGCAAATATTTGAGAAAATCAACAAGTATTATCAACTCAACATCAAAGACAATATAAAAAATTTCAGGTAGTAAAGAATATATCTACCTTATCATATGATATGAAATTATTCGAGTTCCTTATTACCAAGGTAGGAAAGAATATATATACCTTATCAGATGATATTATTCAAGTTCCTTATTATCAATAAGAAAACGTATATTATTAGTTGGTCTTTCGATATTCATGCATTCGAAAGGATTAAATATTTAATCAAGACAACTTAAATTCGGGCGACAACTGCCCACAATGATAAAATTCATCACCTTGAAGGAATTATGACAACTCCAAAGAAAGATTAAAAAGAAGGCTAAATGAAACCTTATTTAAATCTGAACACTGATTCAAAATCAAAATTTAAATTATTAGATATTGATGTCTCACATAACGAGCTTAGCAACGGAGATATGTTAGATCTACAAGGAATAACACAAGATTACCTCGTTAATTAAAAGAAAGTGCCAGAACACTTTGATGATAAACAAATACCAAGAAAATAATTAACAAGGAATGGACCCCACATTCAAGGATATGCCTTACAAGTTAAACGTTAAGAATTAACAAGTTTCAAAGATTATTATGATTCTGCATTGGAAAAAGCAAACACATTTACTATGTCAACAATTCCACCAACACGTGGATCCACAAGAACAAAATTCCAAGCCACAAAGTGACAAAGGACTTGATATAAAGATTTTTCAGCAATTAACACAAGAAGATATATATGCAACAAAGCTACGTGTGCAACTATGTGACACATATTCCCTGTCACAAAAAAATATTATTAGATATGTGTAATAGTTAGTAGATTCGTGTAAAAATAATAGAGTATATTAGTGTATGTACACATGTAAAATAGATAGCATAATAAGTTAGTCAGCACTTTTGAGGCCTATTTAAAGCCTTCAACAGTATTAGTAGAGGACATGCAAAATCTTACGGACTTTGAAAACCTCTCTACAATTCTCTCCATTTCCCCATATTTCCCTTTTTCCACCCATGTTCTCTCTTTACCTTAATCAGTAAAATTGTGTAATACATACTTTATCTACTTATTTCAATTATTAAGTTTATGTATTCAATTTAAAATTTAAGTTTGCTTACTGCTTTTTGTTACTCTCTTCTGTTACTCTGCCTAATTTTCCTTAGTATTCCGTCTTGGAACTCAGTCCGTCCCCTCCATTGGCATCTTAAAAATTGATTATTATCTGGATCATTGTTATCTGAAATAATTGATACATTAACATTGAATGTTAAAACTAAAAATATGAATAGTAAAAATACTACTAGGAAAATAGCCATAATATACATAATATAGTATAAATTAATGAAAACTACCTTAGCCCCTAAGGATAAAATAGATTTTTAGGAAGTCTCAAATATGCTACTGTCACGACCCAAAACCGAGCCGCGACTGGCACCCACACTTAACCTACTATGTGAGCGAACCAACCAACCTAAACCCAAACATATTGAATTAAATACAATGCGGAAGACTTAAACTCATTATATAAATCAAACAAAATTAAATCTAAAATTTATAACTCATTATCCCCAAAATCTGGAAGTCATCATCACAAGAACATCTATCCTCAAATTACTAATCTAAGAGTATCTAAGAAACTAAAATACATAAAAAGCTAGTCCATGCCGGAAATTCAAGGCATCAAGACTTGAAGAAGAAGATCCAGTCCAAGCTAGAAGCATTAGCTCACCCTGAAGTCCGGTGTATTGAAGACTGGCTAGAATTACGGTTGTGTTGAAGACGACGGCGCGTTTGCTGCACTCCACAAATAACAAAGAAAGAAACAAACAAGTAGGGGTCAGTACAAAACACGNTAGTTGATTATGATATTATCTGATATATACTGTTTTCTATTTTGAGTTGGCCGATGATATCTACTCAGTACTCGTGTTTTGTACTGACCCCTACTTGTATGTTTCTTTCTTTGTTATATGTGGAGTGCAGCAAACGTTCCGTCGTCTTCAACTCAACCGCAACTCTAGCCAGTCTTCATCAAGCCAGATTTCAGGGTGAGCTAATGCTTCTAGCTTGGACTGGATCTTCCACTTCATGTCTTGATGCCTTGAACTTCCGGCACGGACTAGCTTTTATTTATTTAGTTTCTTAGAATACTCTTAGTTTAGTAATTTGATCATAGATGTTCTTGTGATGATGACTTCCAGATTTTGGGGATAATGAGTTATAAATTTTAGAACTTATTTTGTTTGATTTATATAATGAGTTTAAGTCTTCCGCATTGTATTTTATTCAATATGTTTGGGTTTAGATTGGTTGGTTCGCTCACATAGTAGGTTAAGTGTGGGTGCCAGTCGCGGCTCGGTTTTGGGTCGTGACATAAACACTATTAAAACACGATGAAATTATAGATTTCTGAAAATGACATTCAAAATTATTCGAGTCCGAATCGGAGCCCCAATTAAATTTAGGTTGAGCCGCTTATTCAGGAGGACACTTTCTTTCAAAATAGAATTAGAAATTTATGATTAAAGGTAAAGAAGTAATACATCCCGAATTGATTCATGCACTTTTTTTAAAGATAATTTTATAAATATTTATGATTTGTTTTAAAACTTTAATATATTATTTTAAAAAAAGTTACCTATGAAGTAACATCACATATTGAGACGTAAGAATAATTAAGATAAACATAGTCAGACTTTTAAGTTTATCGGTGATTTTTATTTAGCCACTTGAATGTATGATAATTTACTTCTATAATTTTTAAAAACACTCAATTGGCAGTAGCTTGCATTAATAATGTGACCGGTTGATTAATTTAGAGAGATTTAATTATTAATGAAGTGGGTAGTGGATTGATTTATAAATTATACTAATAAGTTAAATTATAACATATAGTTGAGCAGACGTATTTTAAAAAATATTTAAATAGTTTAAATATAAAACCGTTAAATAAGTGGCCAATTTTGAACCAAAAGGTGGATGACAAGGGTATTTTGGACCCAATAGGTGGGTGGGAAGGGTATTTTAGAAACAATAGGTGGATGGAGGGTAATTTTGTACCATTTTCAATACTTTGAGGGTATTTTAGGCCCTTTTCCGTAGTTTAAATATAAAACCGTCAAATAAGTGGTCAATTTTAAACCAAAAGGTGGATGGTAAGGGTATTTTGGACCCAATAGGTGGGTGAGAAGGTATTTTGGAGCCAATAGGTGGATGGAGGGTAATTTTATACCATTTCCAATACTTTGAAGATATTTTAGGCTCTTTTTCGATATATATTACTTTTAGGAGGAATGATCATTCTTTCAAAAAGTCTTTATTTTAAAGAAAGACTTTTGCTACATGACATTTCTCCTTCTAATATCTTCACAAAAATCATGAGATATTTTCTCTTTCTCTTTCTCTTTTCTTAAAAAATTACGAAACCTAGAAATTTATTGGGCATTTCAATATAAAAATTTAATATTTGTATATTTATCATCGTCGTCGTCATCGTCATCTTAAGAAGAATGAGAGGCAAAGTGAATAATTTCATTGTTATTAGTTACAAATACTTAAAGTGTTCACTTTATAGGCTAAACAAATATAAGAGTTATGAAAACTGAAAAAGTTTTTTTTTATCCTTTCATCTTCCATTTGGTTAAATTTATATTACTTATGGAAGTTTTTTGATATTTTTGTTATAAAATCATGTTCATAAGAATATAATCATAAAGTGAAGAAGACAAGAGAAGTAGATAGAAGAAGGGAAATTTTCTTCTTATTGAAGTGTATATTACAATGGTGAATGATATCTCTATTTATAGGTAGAGAAATCAACCAAAAGGTCACCATGTTTAATGTCACATTAATAGATACATTTCTATCCCAAAAAGATTCATCACCTTGGGAATACATATCCATGATAAGGATAAGTTTATAATAAGCTTAATGGACAATCCACTTAATTCAATGTATTTATAACACTCCCCCTTGGATGTCCATAGATAATGTGCCTCATTAAAACCTTACTTGGAAAAATCCCGTGGGAAAAAATTCTAGTGAAGAAAAAAGAGTACACATATCTTTGATACGCACTATTTGTTGCCTCATTAAAACCTTTCCAGGAAAACCCAGTGGGAAAAAACCTCGGTCAAGGGAAAAAGAGTGCAATGCGTATTATACTCCCCCTGATTAAAACATCACTTAATTTCTTGTGATGATGTCTCCAATCTTCGTACATTGTGGTTGGTATATTCTTTTTCAAAGAAAAACCACACATTTCTTGAATATGGTCTGTCATTTATCTCAACCAGACGCACTTTCGACTTGCTTCATGGAGGACTTTTATTTCTGCATAGCAATATTTACTTCATTGATCGCCAGGATATTATTGTGCCTCCACATGCAAACACATAGCGTGCTTGAGATAGAGCTTTATGCGATCAGATAAATATTCTGCATCTGCGTAACCAATCAATTTTATCCTAGAATAGAATAAACCCATAACTATGGTCCTTCGAGGATATTCAATCATGTGCTCAACACCATTTCAATGTCCTTTTATCGTGGAGAAACTGAATCTTACCAGTAAATTTACTGCAAAACAAATATCTAGTCAAATATTGTTAGTAAGATGCACTAGTGCCCTGATTGCACCAAGATAGAGTTTCATCACCAAGAAAGTCTTCATCCTTCTTTTGAGATCAAACTGAATCATCGTTTATGTCAAGTGATCTCATAATCATTTTGGGTAATCAATAAATGCGATATATCCATATAAAATTGCATCAAAACTTTTCAGTGTATGTGCACTGTTAGATAAATATTTCATTTGTCAAATTATCAATCTGTAGGTTAAGACAAATTTGTCTTACCAAGACCTTTTCATAAAATACAAGAACAATTAGGGTCATTCTTTTGTACCCTTTTTCTTCCTTGACTATTTCAATCCATATAAGGATTCATGAAGCTTTATTGAAAAAGTTTCTTTCAAACTCTTATATGTTTCAAACACCTCGATTGTTTCAAGGATTTTCATATAACCTTCATTGTCTAGCTAGACATTACAATTATTCATTACATGCATTCAAGGTTTTCATATGTTGTCATATCAAAACAAACCTCATTGCATCCACCAAAGGAGAAAACATCTCCAATAATGTTAGGATTTTTGCGATAAACATTTATGCCCCAATGCACAAACCGTATTTGATATCTTATGTTATACTATCGCATAATAATTTATTTGTACCCCACAGACATTACACCTTGATTTATGGACTACTAGTCCAAAATGTCACTTTTCTAAGTGAAACAAAATATACTTGAATTATGCATTTTACTTGGCCAACCATTTATCTGTCCACGCTATATGACATATTTGAATTCAAGATCCTCGTCATAATTTATATCATTGAGCGCTACCTCATATTAAAGATACCGTCGACGTTTATTTGATATCGATTCTAACAAGACATAACTTATCGAGATCTCTTCATTTTTCATTATTTCAGGTACCTGAACCTTTTTCAAGATTTTATGAAGTGTTATGTCAATGTGCTCTTTTATAGCACTTGTCTCATTATCATGACCATATTGATCATTTTCTCCTTCCTTCTTCAAGGAATTTAATATTTGGAATCGATTGGTCTATTACGCTTCCGGCGTATCATAGACTTTGTCCTTCAAGGACTTCACAATGGAGCATTTGCAGCTGAATTATATCATAGGGTCAGTGCATTCATCTGGCAACTAATTTTCAACATTATGCAACTGAATTATCCCTTGACCTTTAAGTTCACATATTTATTTAACGAGGATCTAAATAATTAATAATTAACCTCACACATAAATTTTAATTGTCAATCATCTCTCTTTCTAATGTTAGAAAATCTAACATTCATTTTAACCTTATTTGGAAGTTCATCTTTGTGCGTGGTGGAGCAATTAAAATCATAATCGCACATTCAACATTTTAGATGAAAATTATATGGTTCCTGACCCTGAACCAATTTTAATGGGGAAACCTTGTTGGTTTGATGCATATATGTGTTGCTACATGTTAAGTAAAATTATCTCATACCAAATCTTATTTGGGAGTTTTGTTCTGATTTAGCTATAATTGGAGGCATACAATTTCTACTAAATCAACCAGCATTATCAATATAATTTCATAGTTTGGAACTGTGCTCTTAAATTTAACAATTCGAGCAAACAACCTTACAAAAACCAATTTGTAAGTTGACAACAAAATACATGTGACCATCGCATAGATGCATCAATCATATACTTGCTAATGATCTACATGACAGGTGAACGGGCTCATATTGTAACGACCTGTTTGGTCGTTTCGAGCAGTAAAGTTTAGTTTTGAAAATAACTGACTGTGTCGACGGACCACACGACGGACCGTCGTGGTCACGACGGATCGTCGAGGGTCTCCATCCCAAAACACTTAAACTCTGAAAAATTGCGTACGGGGATCAACTCTCTGAACTTCGCGACGGAACTGCAGCACTGACCGTCGTAGACACGACGGACCGTCACAGACCTTCCTACTGAAATTGAGTCTCAGAACTCTGTGACGACCCTGCAGGACGGACCGTTGCAAGCACGACGGGCCGTCACGAGCGACGTAACCATGATTGGGTCGGATTTCTGCTAAAGTTTTTAAGGGGCGTTTTGGACCACTCCTGCTTAGAATTATAAAGTTAGTGGGTTAATGTTAATAATGTATTTAGTTGGGGATTAAAGAAGACAATATGGAAATAAATAATGGGGTATTTTTATCATAATGAATTTTATGATAATTAGGGTAAAAGAAAGAGAATTTGGAAGAAGAGAAAATTAAAAAGAAAAGAAGAGAGAACGAGCGAGAGAGAGAAGAACGAGGAGACAGCAAGGACATTGGGAAAGTAGATTGCTTGATCACGATTCTTCGGTGGAGGTAGGTTATGGTTTATGCTATTTCATAGTAAACTCTAAATAGCGATTGATATGTGTTGGGTGGTATTGTAAAGTCTTCTATATGCTTAATTGTGTTGTTGCATGTTGTGATTATGTAAATGGTGATGGATTATAATGATGATACTGTGGAATCTTAAAAACCTTAAATCCACTCTATTAATGATGATGCCTTGGTATAAAAGAAGGCTTGATGAACTAAAAGAATGAGGTTAATGGATCGGGCGTCACGAACCGACACGTAGAATTAGGGGATCGGGTGTCACAAATCGACACGTAGAATTAGGGGATCGGGTGTCACGAACCGACACGTAGAATTAGGGGATCGGGTGTCACAAACCGACACGTAGAATTAGGGGATCGGAGTGTCACGTACCGACACGTAGTAGTAGGGGATCGGAGTGTCACGTTCCGACACCAGGATAATAAAGAGAATGAATCTTGAATTATGTTATTATACTCAAATTTAAAGAACCTATTTCCCAAATGAGTATGGTGTGGAGGCTTGAGTCCTCCTAGATGTGCTTGGGTTGTGGCCAATGGTTATGGTACTTGTTGTTGTCACCTGTTGAGTATGGTAGTCGATTTTATGTTATTATCTGATGTATATTGCTTTCTATTTTGAGTTGGCCGATGATACCTACTCAGTACTTGTGCCTTGTACTGACCCCTACTTGTATGTTTCTTTCTTTGTTAATTGTAGAGTGCAGCAAACGTACCATCGACTTCAACTCAACTGAAACTCTAGCCAGACTTCAGCATAATCAGATTTCAGGGTGAGCTATTATTCCTAGCTCGGACTGGATTCTTTCTTTCACGTCTTGATGTCTTGAAGTTCGGACATGGACCATCTGTTTACTTATTTTAGCTTCCTAGATACTCTTAGATTTAGTAATTTGAGGATAGATGTTCTTGTGGTGATGACTTCCAGATTTTGGGAATGATAAGTATTGAGTTTTAGAAGTTATTTAATCGATTTTCGTTAATGAGTTTTAAGTCTTCCGCATTATATTCTGTTTATTATGGTTGAAATGTTGGGGTTTAGATTGGTTGGTTCGCTCACATTATAGGATAAGTGTGGGTGCCACTCGCGGCTCATTTTGGGTCGTGACACATATTCACCCTTTTATATGTTCCAAAAATTTTAGGGAATACAATCCCAACCTTAGCTGGTATAATGATCATTTTATCAAGAGAACAAGCAACACAAGAGAATTCTTGAAGAATCTTTATTTCTTCATCATATAAATCACCTGAATTCTCAATCACGTTTGCATCACATTTAATCGGAATGGTCAACCAGTCATGCCAACTGATCTTTATTTTAGTACACTTAAAATTTACTTTTACATGTGATTTCATCAGCATGTACATGTTTGTATGGAACAAACAAGAGGAAAAGTAGGGTAATCTTTTACATAAACATTTATAACTCTCTTCGGTTATAGTGATTTATAGTCTAAATATTTATTTTCAATTCATCCGAAACTTAAAAAGTTTCTTTTGAGACTTACTACAACCCCAATATTATTCCTCTGATAATAGCACAACTCGTTAGAGCTTGCAATTAATTTTGTGTTCTATCACATATTGTATGACACCATCCCTATGGTGAGCATCTCCTTCAAGGAGGAAATTATATTATTATTCTCCTGGTCAAAATCATTACGAGCAAGACGTCTTTCTTGCTTTACTTTTGTTGTACCATAGGTACACAACCAATGACAAATTTGTATTGCCACACAATAATGACAACAACCCTTATAGGCAAGAACTATTTCTTTCTTTTACCCTTTCGGTAGTTCACAATAAACATACCATAGTGACGTATAAAGCGTACAATACAATTAGTCATTTCTGCCAAATAAAATTTATTTCCTCTCAAATCTCCCGTAGAGATGAGAAGTGACATATATCATTTTTTTCTCAAACCTTCCATAGAGGTGAGTTGTGGCATATATCCAACATATAATGATTTTATCACATCTGGACCCATTCTCTTATAGAATGGTTGAGCATTCACGATACTCATCATAAGTCACATTCTCTTCAAGGAATGGACTAATTATTTATATGTACTTCATAAATTTGCATTATAAGAACATTGTCATGGCTTTAAAATTCATCATATTTCCATGACACACCTCAACATCACTTTGAAAGATCAAGTGTATCATCACTTTATCTTCTTGTATCATGATAGAGGATTTATAAACTTGTCAAATTATTGGGTTGACAATATTCACGAGTCTAATGACCTTTCATACCATTTTGATAACAAAATTTGTCTTCACATTTTGAAGGATTATTTGAAGAACTCATAGTGTTGTTCCTTTTATCATTACCACAATTATGACTATAATAATTTTGTCCCTCCACACCCTTATTCATATCATTAAATATTTGTCATCTTGCAGACTAATCATTCACTGCTACCACATTCATATGATTGAATGAAGGTCAACAGGCGGATTTTAGAGTTATCACATGTTGCTACCACATTCTTTTCAAGGAATGGAGCAAATTCAATATGATGAATTTCAAGACATTTCATCAAAAATATATTATTTTTCTTAGTCATCATTTTATCATCGTTATGGTGCATTGTCTCAACTCAATGTCTTACCCATATAATGTGTGTTACGCCATAATTCTATGGGACTTGAACTCAATCACGGTGCATCAAAACTCTAATTGATGTCTTACCCTTTTGGTGCGATAGAACTTGACTATCGTCTTATCCTCAAATATTTTTCATTATGGTGCATCCAGACTTTAACCTGATGTCTTACCCTTTTGGTGCGATGAAACTTGAATCCATCGTCTTACCCTTAACCAACGATATAATAAATCAAAGTACAACATGATTTATTCTTTGAGTCTTTCAAAACAATCAAAATAATATTCAAACTCTTGCTATTTAAATTTTATACCTTCTTCCATTTAAGAAGTTTCGTATAGCATGTCATATTCAACCAATAGTAGTATATGTCTTCGGTTCCTGATAATTGTTAGTGACTGAATACTATTTTATTCTAAATCATAAAATATTTTAGAAAATGCATACCTGATTTTATGCATTTAATACTTTGATCTTCATAACGAGATCAACCAAAATATAAGTTAAAGAAAAACAAGAACTCACTCTCAATTAGATAGAGACTTGTGCTGATAACGTGTTATAAAATCATGTTCATAAGAATATAATCATAAAGAGAAGAAGACAAGAGAAGTGGATAGAAGAAGGGGAATTTTCTTCTTATTGAAGTGTATATTACAATGGTGAATGATATCTCTATTTATAGGTAGAGAAATCAACCAAAAGGTCACCATGTTTAATGTCACATTAGTAGATACATTTCTATCCCAAAAAGATTCATCACCTTGGAAATACATATCCATGATAAGGATAAGTTTATGATAAGCTTAATGGACAATCCACTTAATTCAATGTACTTATAACAATTTTCATCTTTCGTTCAATTAAATGAAATTTAGTGTAATGAAGATTCTAAAGAAACGTGATAAATAATGCTTTCAATTTTTTAAAATACAAATAAAAATAGAATAGAAAGATAAAATTTCAATAAAAGCAGATAAAAGATAATACATAATATTTATAGTCATTAGTATCAGATATACAAAATAATATTGATATTCTCTTTATATGTGATATGATATATTTTTTCATCTTTTTTAAATATATGAAATTGATTTTTTTTTTACATCTTTTAGGTGCAAACTATTCATATGTACGTAGTAGAATAAATTATTTATCATGGTAAAGTAAATGAAATAGAGATCATATTTTGAAATAATATATTGTATACATATTTTTACGATCGCCTATACAGGTTCTAAATTCGTAAAAAAGAAAATTGAAGTTCTTCATAATGTCTTTGTTATTAATTTTTTGATTTTTTAAACATTAATAAAAATAATCATAAAAATTGTGAAAAAGAAACATGAAAAAGTTAAACAATGTTTTAAGAGTAGAAGCTGCAAGAAAAATGAAGAGACATGAGTTATGTATTTTATTAGACACTAATTGCACTTATAATCATGTACTATTTTATTTATAAAAATAAATAAATAAATAGTAAATGTGAAAATAAGTAATAGAACTACAATATGGACAAAAAAAAAATCATAAGTGGTTGAATAAAAAATATGAATAATCTCATATAAAAAAGAATGGTAACGAAAACAAATTGTTACATATAAAAAAAGACATCATAGAATTTAATATTTTAATTTTAAATTATTTCCTTGTAAACATAATAAAACTAAAGCTCATTATTATCATAATTTTTTAATTTTTTAAATAATAGTTATACTAATTGTGCTTCATAGTAAAAAAAAAATAGAATAATAAAGAACCAAATGAATAGCATTTGTTAGTACATATGCAAACTAAAATTTAAAAAATCTAGCAAAAGTAACTACCTTACCAATACAAGTCAAAATAACAAAATTCCTAGTAAAAGATAATCTCTAATTATGCTTCAAAAATTACATTTAATCTACTATCTTTCTTTGTAAGTAGATCCGTCATAATATTATGTACTCAATATGTTAACTTCTTCATTATATACTACCAATTGAATAAAAAACACATAATTATGAATAAATAAAATATCATTTTAATCGAAAGTAATTATACCAAAAGAAAGAAAAAGAAATATAAACTATATGTAATATATTTGTAAATGATTTTTTTCAATATATTGTATTGCAATAAACAATAATCATCTCTTGAATTCTCACACATATTGAAATCAAACTACATTATATCCAGCAAATTGACTATTAAAGAGAACAATCACATACTAACAACACATTGTTCTTGATTACAAAGCCTTTTTCTTAATTGTACTTGCTTGGAGAATAATAATAAATACATAAATAATATATTAAGAAAGCATATCCAAATATATAAAAATAAAAAGAGACTTGAGAATGAAATATTTCTTACTTTTCATGTATTTTTTTTTTTTGTTACATGTTAGTTAATTCACAAACTAATATGAGAAATAAGAGAAATATATTTCTAAATGTCAATGTGAATTTTCATGAAATTAAATATGAATTTAGATAGGCAAAATGTAGAAAATGAAAAGAAAGACTTCGGAATGAAACATTTCTCATCTTACAAGTTAGTTAATTCACAAACAATATGATAAGAAGGGAAAGAATAATCTTGAATGTGAATCTCCATGAAACTAAATATGAGTTTATATAGGCAAAATATAGAAATATCATGACACAACATAAACTCACAAATTAATTTTTGAAGGTTATGAACATGAAAATTATGAGTCTTGAATATTATTAAAAATAAAAATTAAAAAGTAGGTCAAGGGTAATTACTCCACGTAAATAATAAAGAGAAAAACACTCGACATATTAAAATATATTATCATTTACTTCTTCCGTCCCATTTTATATGTCACTTTTTTACTTTACAATTGCATTAAGAAATGATGTAAT
Source organism: Solanum chilense (assembly GCA_032847665.1). Classification (NCBI taxonomy): domain Eukaryota; kingdom Viridiplantae; phylum Streptophyta; class Magnoliopsida; order Solanales; family Solanaceae; genus Solanum; species Solanum chilense. The sequence goes on along the minus strand of JAPDHL010001909.1, from coordinate 4,338,579 downwards.
TTTACCCTTCTATCCTTATTTAATGTTTTCTTAAGTCAACCTTATAATAAATTATGAATATATTTTCAAGATTTACTAACTGGTCTATCAAGGGTAAAATAGGCATAATATGATAATTTATGAATGAATTTCATAAATAACAAATATTGTGGTTCAATTATTCTAAGAGATAACAAATAAAATGGGACGGAGAGAGTATGATTCATGATAGAAGTGAGGCTAACAAAGAATAAAAGAATGTGAAGAGTCTTTGGTAAAAATGGTTCTCCATTAATTAAATATTTATTTTTAATAATTTAAGTAATTTAATTTTATAATAGAATATATTAATTTAAAAAGGAAAAATGCCAAAAAACTAAGAAAAAAGATAAATATAAATGGAGGTCATAGAGAGGTGCCGAATAACATTCTCTATGTTTCTCCTTTATTATATGCTCGTAAACACATCTACGCTTCGCGCATAACTCATTAGATTTATGAATAATTTTTTTTGTTTAAATATTTTGAGTCAAATTATTATTATTATTATTATTATTATTATTATTATTATTATTATTATTATTATTATTATTATTATTATTATTATTACAATTATTAGTATTATTGAATCCAATAAATTATATTTCAACTTATAATCTACTATGTATGTTATTAGTACTTTAAATATAGTTCAGTATATTGAGAAATCATATCAACACTACACAAGCAATTCAATAGGAATATCATATTTATATTATTCAACTAATAATATAGTACACTTAACCTTTTTTAATATAGCATGATTCTAATATGAAATCAAACATTCCAGATAAAAAAATAATAACGTTATAATTATTTTTACTGAAGGATAAAAAAAGCATATATATATATATATATATATATATATATATATATATATATATATATAGAAGTTCTTACTTGTAGCAACTAAATAAAATAAGAAAAACTACATAACTTGCACTTTAATTAATTTAGGGAATTATCCACGTGAAAGGTTTTGAAGTCATAAATATTATGAATTACCAATTAAAAATAAAAATTAGATAGAAAAAAATGTTAATTATAGAGAATAATACTATTGAGTGATTATTTGAAAAGGAGATTTTGAAATTATTTGTTAAAATATCACGCCGGTAAAGGAAAATAAAGAAAATGCAAAAAAGTTTAGAAAAAAGATAAATGTAATTGGAGGTGATAAGAAGGTATCACGTCATCTTATTTTTATCTAACATTCTAACTTTATATGTAGATACATATGTAATTAAATAATGAAGAGAAAATGACTTTAAATATTTTTAAAAATTGTTATTTTAAAATTTATAACTAGAAGAAGGTAAAAGAAATGGAAAATTGATTTATTAAGAGTGGACATTACAAAGATGTGAGTTATAGATATTATTGGATACTCCTTATAAATTAGTATGTGGAGAGTTTTTGTTATAAATGTTTCTCTATTGATAAAAAATTATTTGTAATTAATTGAGTAAACTACTTTTACAAAAGATCAATTTGTTTATATAAGAAAAAGGGTAAAAAAGAGACAAAAGATAAATGTCACATTGTTGTAAAATAGATGTCAACACAATATATTTTGTGTCCAAGAAAATGTTTGTATCCTAGTAAACTTTGTGGCCAAGTAAAGTAACTTTGTGGCCAAGTTTTATTAGCTATATATATCCCCTCTTGTAATATGGAAGAACAAGAAGTAAAACATTTCAATAATAAAGAAAGGTCACTACTACTATTATCTTGTCTTTCTCAATCTCTACTCTTCTTAATTTCAATTTATTATCATCATTTCATAACATGTTATCAGCACAAGTCTTTGACCTATCACAAAAATATACATGAGATGAGTAGCTAAATTGGAGATGATCTTTCGATATGGTAAGCATCAGGCATGTATTTTATAAAACATTTAATTGTGAGAAAATTTTGTGTCACAGTATCTCCTTTTCGAATCTCTTATTTGTCTAATATTTATTTATTAACAAGAGTTGTTAAAAAGATGTTAAAAAGATGTTTAGAACTTATTAGTACTATGCAAAAGATGTTTATGTTTGCATTATCATCGGTGTCGTTTTATATATTAGTATAAACAAATGTTTATATGGTATGAACTTTGATTTTGATGAATTTTACTATATATAATAAACTGAAATAAGCTTTTTAGTTAGCACTAGCTATGACATATTCATTTTCAAATTTGTGATTTTCTTTCACTCTCTTTAGAAGTATATTTTCTCTCTATGCTTTATTTTGGCTCAACTAAACAAAATTAATAATAGTAATAATATTAAAATTATTTTATTATTTGAGATTTGATTTTCACTTTAATTAATCTGTAAAAGGCAAAGTGAGATTATTATAAACAAGTTATTTGCAAATATATTAGAAAATATATATTATTATTATAAAATATCCATCTACACATGTTTAAAATTTCATTTATAACATGAAGGCGTGATTTCAGTGATTTGAAAATAGTTCAACACCTCAGGAAGACTTCATTGCCTTTTACACTATGTTTCAAAAAGGATTGACATATTAAGTTTTCTTTCTATTATAAATATGCATTTGAATGATTTTTAATCTTGAAAAGTTAGAAGGATTTTTATTATGAATTATTATATCAATTTTTAAGTAATAATCTTTACAATTCCAAATGAGGTTGGATATATCTTGACTCATGAAATAAGATAAAAATATATATGATGAGCCAAATAATAATCTTTATAAGTTGAGTTTAATTTGAGATATCATTTTATTTACTATGACGATTAATTTTACCTATAGTTATTTTATCTTTGAATTGCAATTTAAGAAAAATAATTTTTTATTTGACAATTAGAAAAGTTAAATGTTGAAATGAATTTCTTAGTGTTTCAATAAGTGAATTATTCATAAAACTTTTAAATTGAAAATAGTATTCAGAGCCACCTATGAGGATCAACTCTATTTCAATAATGATAATTTGTATATGATATTTTGAAGTGTTATTATGACTAAATTTATTTGTGCTATAAATAACAAAGTAACAATTTTTTTAGAAGTTTGAGGATGAATCTTATTTTGAACTAGATGATGTCATTGAGTGTGGTAAGGCGGTGGATTCAAATTTCACTGCATCAAAAGGGTAAAAACATCGATCAAAGTCTCGATGCATCAGATGATAAGATATTAGGTTCATGTCCCTTTACATTTTGGCCCAACACGATTTTGTATGAATAAGACATTGGATTAAAGTCTCAATAAAATATGTTGATATATAATGATGATCGAACAAATCATATACTCTTGCTAAAAATTGTGTAGTATGTCCCACTGAATATGCTCCGTTCATTTAAATGAACATGATAACAATACAATAAAAATTTGAAAGATGACAAGATTATTTTATGATTGGACATATGAATACGGACGTGAATGGACAAAATAATACTCATCATACTGAAAATTATAAAAGAAAGAACATTATGAGTTCTCAAAATGGTCATTCAAAGAGTGAAGGTATTTTTGTCATCAAATGATATGAAATGTCATAAGAAACATGTTTGCTATGAGACCTAATAATTTAGTAAGTTTATAAATCCACCATCAAATAAAATGGTGAAAAAGTGATGACACACTTGACTTTCAAAAGTGATTTCAAGGTATGTCACATGAATATGATAAATTTTAAAACATGATAATGAACTTCTAAACAAAAGGAATAATTATGAAGCATGAATATATGATTATAGTCAATTCCTTGAAGAGAATGTGACTTATGATAAATATCATAAAAAATGAATTATTCTTAAAAATGAATGTGTCAAGAGATGATGAAAATTATAAATAAGGATATACTCAAATATGATTTTTTTTATAGGCATAACTCACCCCTATGGGGGTTAGAGAGAAATAAAGAAATTTTTAGTTGGTATAAATGGTCATTGGTCAAGTACTTTTTGTACATCACAAATATTGAGGTACATTTTGTAATAGACTATCGAATGGCAAAAGAAGAAAATAATCGTTGACCACAAAAAAAAGTCATTGATTATGTATCTTTGTAAGTTAAAAAATAATATTTTCAGATACTAAACAAAAGAAAGGAGATACTAATAACAAAAGAAAATCAAGAAACGAGTTTTACTTGTAATGATTTTGACCATGACAATAATGATATAAGTTTCTCCTTGAAAGAGATGTTTACCACACAAATAATGTTATGAAATATGTGGTAGTATCCACTATTAGTTATGAGCTTTGGCGAGCTATTGTGCTACTATCCAAAGAAATAAAATTGTTCATGATATTGAAACTATAGTAAGTCTTGAAAGAAACTTTTTAAGTTTCAAAGAAATAGTCAAAGAAAAAAAATATTTAGACTATAAAATATGAAAAGATTTAAGATCTTCATATTACTACAATTAAAGTGGATATAAATGTGAACGATTATCTATTTTCATATTATTTGTAGTAACTAATTATGGGCATGATGATGAAATCACATGCAAAATGAATTAGAAGTTTACTAAAATAAATATCAGTTAACATGATCGGTTGATGACCATCCCGATTCAAATATGATACAAAAATAAATGAGACTTCATGTGGTTATATATATTGAAAAAATAATAAATTCTTTAAGAATTCTCTGGAGTTGTTTGTTCTCATGATAAAAATATTCTTGTACCAGCTAAGGTTGAGATTATATTTCATGAAATTTTGAAAGTATAAAAAAGTGAATATGAGTCCGTTCACCTGCCATGTGGATCATTTGTTATTATATAGATGCATATATGTCATGGTCATATGTGCTTTATTATCAACTTGCATTTTGATTTTTGCAAAGGTTGTTTGCTCGAGTTAATAAATCAAAAGCACATTTCAAATTATAAAAATATATTGATAATGTTGGTATATATGCAAGTGGTTTAAGCAAAAGTTATATGCCTCCAATTATAGCTAAACCATTGGTTACGAGAACAAAACTCTTTAAAGAAATTTAATATGAGATGTGTAATTTAAAGTATAACAACACTTGTATGTATCAATCCAACAAGGATCCCCTATCATAATTGGTTCAGGGTTTTTAGAGATTTAAATGTGTGAGATATTATTCAATTGCTCCAACACTATACAAATGCAAAAAGATGAGTTCCCATATTAAGTTAGGTGAATGTTAGATTCTCTAACATTTGGGGAGATGATAAGCAACTTGAAAATAAGTTTATGTATAAATTGATATGATCCTCGTTGAAAATATAACTTAAGTCAATTGTCAGTCATATTCGTTGATCATATGATAAAATCTAGTCCTAATTGCTCCAAAGAAAAATCATTGAAAGATATAATTTATGATATGCCTGAAGCGTGATAGATTAATCTACTCGAAAGATGTAATATCTTAAAAAAGAAGAGGATCAAATGATAAAGATGGTCATAATAATGGGGCAAGTAAAAGCACCATGACATAACACTTTATAAAACTTTGGCAAAGGTTCAGGTACCTGAAAATAATAAAAGATAAATAGAGTTTGATATGTTATGTCAAATTAGAATCGATATCAAATAAATCGTCGACGATTTCTTAATATAATTTAGCGCTCAAAATTAGAAATGGTGACGAGGATCTTTATATTAAATTTATCGAAAGGAAAGATAAATTGTTGGCCAAAGAAAATACAATTCAAGTAAATTTATTTCACTTGGAAAAGTGATATTTTGGAGTTATTCTCCATATACAAAAATATAATGTCAGTGGGATACAAACGAATTATTTTGTGTTAAATAAAATCGTAAAATATAAAGTACGACTTGTGTATTAAAAAATAAAAACTTTTTGCAAAAGTCATGACATTATTGTACGGAGATGTATTCTCCTAAGATAGATGAAATGAAGTTTATATTAGTGTGACAATATATGAAAAACTAGTATACGCATGATGAATGATAATCATATTTAGCTACAATGTAAGTATTATATGAAAATTCCTGAAGGATTTAAAAGGTTGTAAAGCGCTTTCATTGAACAGTACCCCAATGTTTGTAAATTCGCATAACATAAATATAAATTTGAATCTCATTAAAATGGTTAGATAACACCATGTCATAGCGCAATTGATACACTCATGTATCATGCTATTATTATTGATGTAAATAATTTTATTAATATGCATGCAAAATATAACATCACTCTGATAGGTGAAAAAATTAGAGTGAATCACATATCGATAAATTTTTTAATTTCTTATTATTATCTACTTTTGCCGTCGTTCTTCCAAAAAAAGATGGAGATAATTGATTCTTTATTGGATAAAGTGGAGATTATTATCTATATTTTTGTATAAAAAAATGGAGACAATCTATAGCTTCTTTGCTGAAAAAAAGAAGAAGAGCATTATTCAAATATTTTCTCTCTTTCTTTTCACCTCTTCCCACGTACACTACCTCGACCCACAACCCCTTCTTCCTCACGAATAGAATAAAAGAAATAATTTAAAATCATAATAAACAAAGAAAGAATAGATTTTTTAATAAAATGAGAAAGAAGGCACAAAAAAAAGATACTTATAAATACAATATGTTAAGCCTCTATTTTTTCTAAATGGGGGTTAACAATGGTGGACAATGTAAATGTTAGGGGAAAAGAAGAAATGGAAAGGTTTGAGATGGGTGGGGTATTAGGGGTGTATAATTTATTTTTTATTTTTTAAGTTTAAAGTATTTTCTTTTAGGATTTTGTTATATACAAAATTTATTTTTGTAATTATTTTAGATTTAAATATCATGTGTCTTCATTTAATTTGTTATTTTATCACATCCTATGCACATGTATTACACTTACTTTCTCTTTAGACTAAGACCTTATTTGTTTGAAGTTAATAGATGTTTGTATCTTAATCATTTAGATTCAGCCCATTAAGTATGTTTGATTTTTAGGTTCGAACTGAATCTGATTCAGATTCAGCCCATTAAGTTCATTTGTTTTATTTTTTAGAAAACCATTAATGGGTCTGAAGAGTTTTGAACGAATCAGATTTGCTGGAGATTCTTAACAACATTCAGATTCATTTGATAAGTTATCAAATAATAAATTATAGTTTCTTTGCTTTGAGCATGCTTTTTATCTCATAACTAAAAGCTTTTCTTCTCACTTTTCTTAAACAAACACTATTTTTTTCCAACTGACAAGATTTCATAAATCATTTGAAGTATTTTTATTTGTATTAATAATTTTCTTGTATTGATGTGCGTCAAAAACACTGGTTGCAATAATGTTTTTGGTGTATTGTTGTTTATCAAGGGTTTTTAATGAAAACGTAATACTTCGAACCATGATTATTAAAACTTTTAGAAATTTTTTTAATTAAAAGTAATATATTTTGTTGAAATGAAAATTTTATAATATTTTATTAATCTAATGTTCAATTTTACTTTCACATTCAGATATTGAAACAAACAACATTAACTATTTAATGTTCAAATTTAAAGACTACATCTTAATATTCAAATGTGTATCAAGATCAAAACATCATGATCTTAATGCAAATCTAAATATTCAGATGTATATTAAGATTCAAACATCTTAATGTTAATGGAAACAAATGAGGCCTAAGTGTCAGAAAAATGTTCAATAGGTACTTATTTTTTAAGATTGGAGTGTCTAATAGGAAATAAAGTTTGTTAAGGTGTGTAAGTTTATTATACAAACAATTTTAAGGGGTTACATATGACTTAAGCTTTACCATGTTTATCCATATGAGTAAATAGTATTCAAACATCTTAGTCATTTTTTAGATGAAAAATATTGAAAAAGCTTCATTTAGTTTTTATTGTATCATAAAAGTAGAAAAAAATTCAAAATTTTCGATATAAAACAAATTATATAATAATAAGAAAAAAATATTTTTAATTTCAAAGTAAATGAATACTTGCATAACTTAAACATGATTAATGCACTTTAAGGCTTAAGCAATGTCAATACTAATACACAATTTGCTTATTTTACACTATTATTTATCATCTTATATAAAACTAAACAAATATAATAATACAATTATAATTAACAAAAAAAACCGTACATTTAAAATATATTTTTGGAGGGTCAAAGACTTCACCTTTTCAATTATAGAGAAAAAAATTAGTTCTATAGAAGAATAGAAAAAGGAAGAGTTACAATTTATTTTAGTGATATCATGAATTTTGAGTGAATAAAAGTTAGAAGTTTAACCTATTTGACTAATCCATAAATTATCCATAGTTTACCTATATTTTACTCATATTTTTATGAGTTGAATATGAGTATCAAACTATATTTTACCTATGTAGAAAGTCAATCATCCAACCCATTAAAATATGGACATGTTACCAAAATATGGGCTCATTGCCGGGACTAATTATAACATATAAAACGTAATCTACGAGATTGGAGCAATGTGGTAGTTCGAAGCTAGTACAACACCCATTCTATACACCATGAAAGTAGACAAAACTAATGACTTTGTTACCCTGAACCGATCGTTCGACATTTTCATCAGCAACAGTCTCATCACTTTCATATTCATTGAATATTCCATCACTGATTTATTATTCACATAAAAAAAATATAATACAACACAAACAATAACTATAGAAGGTGCTTTTATAAAAAATAAAAATTTAATACAAAATTTGAATTTTTCAAAAGCTCTCAAATAATAATATTTAACACAATTTTTTTTAATATTTAAAATATAAATTATCTATCAAAAATATTTATTAAATAGTAACAAATTAAGTGAACAAAACAATATTTGTCAAATTTTTATTTGAAAAATATATGACCAAACGGGTCCTAGGAGTGAGAGAAGTACTTATTGGTTGGTTTTTTCGAGGCATGTACCGCCTTTGAATTCTTTTTTCATTTCAAACTGAAGAGAGGAAGAGAGGAAGAGGAAGAGGAAGAGGAAGAAACGGAGTTTGGGAAGTGGATCCATTAATGGGGTTCCTCTTATTCTTCGGCAGCAGTGCTTTTCTTCTTCCTGTACTCTTTTACATCTCTCTGTTTCTTTCAACTACTCACGTTGCTGCTCTCCAAGGTTACTCTGTTTCCCCTATTCTCTTTTTTTTTTTTTTTCAATTTATCACTTTCTCTTTTACATATTCTTCTTCTGTAATCTATATTTGATTTTGGAGTATCTCAATTTTGCTCCTTTGACAATTTTAATACTCACAAATACTTCATCAACTCATAGGGTTCAATATGCCATTGAAAATCATAGTCACATGTTGCTTTTTTGAGAAGCCGAAGTAGCGGACAATTTTTTTGTGACTAAAAACCTTGTCTATATTATGGGTATAATGGAAGAGGTCATGAGATATATATGTGGACATTGGAGATTGTATTGTCTTCATTTGATTGAACAGTATTGAAAGGACTGCCTGTTATGTGTACATATATTGCATATTTATTAATGAAATTTGGATCACTATTTATTTTCTTGGTTTAGGAGATAACTAGAGGTGCCTAACCTGTTAAGCTCACATGAATACAAGCTATCCCTCAAACTTTGTTCATTCAAAATATTCCGTGTATCAAGTTTAACTAATTGTACGTTCAAGGTCTCAAAAGATTTTCTTTACCTTGGGGCAAAGCTCCCAATCCCATAATTTCAAGCATGTCAAGTCATTTATTCAAGGAGACCACCATACTTGTCGTTTCATTAAGTGTAGGCCCGTTTTTAGGAGTCTGTGTAAATAACAAAGAAGAAGGTTATATTGGTTTTGTGGCGACTCTCTTACTTCACTCCGCACATCCTCTCCTTTTTCATCATATAGTAGCCATCCCTTGCCCCTATCTCAATCATTTTTATGGGATTTAGAGTAAGTGCCTAAAATTCCTTGATGAGGATTAAGAGAAGTAGGTGGAAAGAGAAATTTTCCCTTTTGTCTACTACATACTTGTCCAGTTCTTGCTCATATCATTCACTTGTCACAAGTCTCAAACCAACCTTTGGGATAGAATGAATTTTGTTTTAATGAATAACGGACAACTCTAAAACCTAACATACTTGTATCAAATAGTTACCACCAAAGTCAAACAAGAAAAGCTCCGAAGACATTGGAATGACAGAACTATAGACACAAAAATAGACAAGATTAATGCAAGTAGGATTAATACTCAGTATAATCAAGCTAAAGAACTCTAAAGAAAAATGGAAAGGAAACAGTAAATAAGTGGTTATTTCCGCATCATACAAGTCTAGAATTTTTTTCCAGGTGTTCATTACATTTTTCGTATAGCTGGTTCTATAAATTGATGCAAATCACCAGTATCTTCTCCAAAATCGCCCCAAATTTTAGGTATGAGCTCCTCTTGACGTGCCAGTTCTTTTGATATATTCACCACTCAAAACGGAGCCCGTTTGTGGCAAGTCAAAATCCAAACTCAAGCTTTTAGACAAGCTTCAATGGCTGCCGGTGTTTTCAGCTTTCTGCTTCATGTTTCTGAACTCTCATTCAAAATACAGTAACAATTTCAAATGTAAAATTAGGCAGCAACTTCGTTGGAATGAACGAACTTCGTGGAGACAAAGTGCTGCTGGTTCTGGTGTTTCGTGGACACAAAGTTAACAACTTTCTGGGCAGCAATTCGTGGAGCTAAACTGGTTGTGTACCCGAATTTTTCTTCAATGTTTCAATGCTCAGCTCCTCCTTCACTGTCCAAGGGCACAGAAACAGGAAATTTACAGTATGTCATCTTCTTCAATGAGCTGGAAATTATTTTCTATCCCGAGTAACTCAGATCTTCTCTAAACAGGGCCACATTTTAGATATGAGCGCTCAACGTTTTGCTTCTTTTGATATGTTAGTCACATGAAACGATTCACATTTGTAGAACTCTGAATTCTAAATTTGAGCTTCAGAGCTCTTCAGTGGTGGATTTATGGATATCAGCTCAAATCTTCTCTAGATAGGCCCCAAATTTTGTGTATGAGCTCCTTAAAGTGGTTTCCAAACTAATGCAATAACAACCACTTGATTCGACTCACTTTTGTGTCACTTTTAATTTAAGAATTTGAAACTCCAGATTACATTCATGACTGTCATGGAGTGTATGTTGCCACTCTCACGTGTGTTAGCTGTCCTTCAATCGAAAAAAACATTCCAGATTAAGACAACAACATGGAAATAACTCATTAAAAGTATGCTGTAATGCTTAGAAAGATCAACTCAGATGTTTGAGGGTTATTTCATCGTATTTGAGGCCATTTCAGGGCTGCAACTACACTTAGAAGTCAGATTGGATTCCCAATTGGTGCTCAACAGAAGGAGTTAAACCTCTGAAAGGCGAGGCAGATTTAGCGCTACGCCCTTCCCTTAGTGCCTTCCTCTAGGTGGGGCTCACAACCAAAGGATGCACGGGGTGAAGTTGCCACCATGAACTAAGGATACCAGTAAATGTTGTGGAAGAGTTCATATGCTAGCTGATATTTTGGGAGGCAAAGTGGGAGAATCATATTATTTTTTGGGCATGCCTTTGGGAGCAAAGAGAAAATCAAAGGGTATTGAATGGAGTAATGGAGAAATGCCAGAAGAAGTTGACAAATTGGAAAATGCAACACCTGTGCCTTGGGGTTAGATTTGACACTCATTAATAGTGTTTTGGATGCTCTCCAAACTTTCATGATGTATATATATCCAATTTATGCTAGTGTTGTGGATAGATATGATAAACTAAGGAGAACTTCCTGTGTGGCAGAGTAATAATGATAGAAAGAAGATCCACTCAGTCAAATGGGATATCTTGACAATTAACAAGAAAGAAGGGGAACGGGAATCAGGAACTTGAAAGCCCAGGGCCAATAGTTACAACATTAGTTATTTCTTTTAGCAGTAAACAATAGTTATATCCTTTTAATAGTAGTTATTTTCCAGTAATAGTATAGTTTTCGTTCCAGTTATGTTAGGAGGTCATATCCTAGTTTCTAGGGGTAGTTATCTTTTATGTGTTGTATTTAAATTCTGTTTGTCCCAGGAAATGTAAGCAGAAAATTAATTTCAGTTTTTGAGTACTTTAACTCAAGAGATTGCAGGTTCTCTCTTAACGAACCAACACCATAGGTCGTAAGAAGAAAACTTCAGATTTCATATTGCAGCGTCCCATAATGAGATCCATAACCGGGGATGTTTGCATCTTTAACCTGGGACAAGAACACTCTAGAAGATAGCTTTTAAAGGTTTGAAGATACTCAATTTCCCGGGGGCAAATAAAAAGCTGCAAACTTGAATAATTTTAATTTCTGTAGGTCTGCATAACATAGCTTTTTCTCAAGATTGATATCCTTGATAGTGAAAATGAGTCAGATGCTGACTCACATAAGTTATCAGAGAATACTATCTTGATGTTAGCACTCAATCTTGCATTACTCAACTTAGTGTTTTTGACAAGACAGGTGTCAAATTGAAAAATCAGATACTGGATGTGACTCCAATTAAACTTGTGACAGACCCTTTGTCTAAAGAAGATGTATTATGTGAACGCATACTAATCACCGGTCTATCACGATGGAGACTTAGCAGTTATTCTAGTGCATATCGAGTTAGTTGGACCCCGTCAGCAGTAATTCCAGATAGATTGCTGGGAAAATTACAGATATGCTTTCACAAGTAAGTAGAGAATGCCTCTATTCTCAAGTTTCTTTGACATGATTTAGTCTTTTCCATTGGAGATTTTGACTCAGGGATTTCTATCTTGCAGGAATTCTTCTCTTGGCTTGTGCCAGTGTGAACATGATGCATGGAAGAATTTACAGAAAGGGCCATGGAACTCTGTCATGTCCCCTTACGAGGATAGAATTCTTGATGTGAAGCTTGTTGATGGTCTTTCTGGTTCTGTTACTGTAACTATCGAAGAAGGTTGGACAGATGCGTTGTTATGCTTGGGACTTTATGGATCTGTGGAATCTGTTTCCTTCTGTTTCTTGTCTACTGCTTAGTTACCTCCTTTTTACGATATGCAGATTTACAAAGATGGCGTCTGCTGTTTCTTGCATTTGGTATAATGCTGCTGCTTGTGGCACCTATTGTAAGTAGTTGGGTTCCATTTTACTACAGCAGTTCAATGGCTATTGGAGTTTGTCTTGTCATCATTGTCCTTCTATTCCAGGTAAAGTTATTTATCTTTAGCTGTTGAGTGGTTTTTCTTCTGTCATCACTTTTATGTATGCATCAAAATAGTTTAGGTCTATTTGCTATTTATATTATGTCTACATTGAGGCTTGTGTGGATAACGGTCTTATTTGCTTCAATTTATTACTTTTACCCGTTCATGTAGGGGTCTAGAGCTGTTTCTGTGTATATGTTGGCCCTTATGGCCCTATAACTCTCAACTTTTAGCTGCTCGGTTAATATCAATACCTTTGCCAAGCCTAAAAAACTTACCAGACCTATAGCTCATGCCATATCATGGGATATGTGATCCTTATTTATTGATTTAAGTGGCTAAACAACATTATCCAATTTTTCAGAAAACTGTGTTTAATTGATGGGTTTTTCAATTGATGTGGTTATATCTCTCATCTTTCTTTTCTTTACATTTTTAGATACTTCTATTCCAATTGAAGCCTTAAATAATCTTTTTGGACATTACCATTTTTTAAAAAAAGACTGAAACTGATGTAGATAGAAAGCTGCTAATCTCTCCAAGGTTTTTAGTTTTGTGAAATCTATTGTGATCTCAAAATTATAAGGAAATTGTGCAGAAGGGTCTACTGGAAAAGTTGTGTCATGAAAGCTCGCTGGCTCTTATTTGATCCAAAAAGCAAAAACAAACTCACTGGTCTTATAGGTTTCAAGCTTACACAAAAGGAGAAGCCTTGGCTTTACTTTTGCAGAACTAACAAAAACCTCTTTTTCCGTATCTGAAAAGAATATTAGTAGAGGAGAGCTGTTACTTTATTCAAAAACAAATATTAGAAGAGGCGAGTTACTGTAGAAATGTCAACATTAGGATCTGCCAGAAAGAAACCTTAAGTGGGTTAAATTTACGGCATTGTTCGCTTTTGTAAGTTAATGAACTTTATTGAGTCATAAGTCAGTGAAATCTTAAATCTAGTTTTTGTTTTTCCTTTTTGCTTGTAGTTCATATTCTTCATATACTGGTTCAGGTCCTTCAGCCTACTAGAATTTTCCTTAACCTTGTGATACGTATGAATTGTCCTTGTACTGTCTTCTTGTGGTTAAGGAGATTGATGAGCTTTTTGGTGTAGGTCTATTTTTATTCCTCTTTTAAAAATAAACCATGGGGATGTCAGATGTCATCTTTTTTTTTCCCTTAATGGTAAAGGGTAACAATATATCATCATTAAGGAAATGCTAGAAACTGTATTTACAGGTCCCCTAAAGAAACAGTCTAGTAGAGATATCATAATATCTACTAGAGATTCAGCATCCTCTACAAGGTTCTCTTTACATCAGAAATAAAAAGACATTATGCTGTTCATCTAAGTCTTTGTGTAGAGATATTCTTGTCTTCAAATCACCTTGCATTTCTCTCTTTCGATACAGTCCACCATATATTGATTTCCACCACTTCTTGGCTTTCACTACCTTCCATTTTGTTCCAGCATTTCAGCATATCCATAGTAGATTCTGGCAGTCATGCTCAAACAAAGTTGCTATAAATGTCGTGTCACTTTACAATGTAAAATTTTTTGTTGTCTTCTACGCTCTCCTGGCACAAGAAGTATCTTGAGCTTAGTTGTATTTTCCTTTTTTGTTTGTTTGTTTCTTTGTTTGTAGATTCTCATGGGTATAATTGAACTGTGATAGATGCCATCTATCTCTAGGAAGGATGGATTGGTTGATGATTTTGAATTATGTTCTCCAGTTAGTAGAATCAAGAAACCTCTCAACAATTCTTGAGGAACTGAGTCTATTATATTTGCTCATCCATGTATAAGATCCCCAAATAAAGGAGGATCTACCAGCTCTAAGTCATTTATAATATATGAGAAATAAGACATGGATTCAGAGATTCAGCCCCACTTGCTTTTCGGTTGAGAAACTGGTTCTGTTGAAGTCTCCACACACAACCTACAACCCTCAACCCTTTCCATAGAACTTAGTAAATCTCGCTGCCCATTAACTGCCTACTTATCAATTGAGTTGAACCTTTTGAGCCCATAAACTACCAGCTTATCATTAACTACCAATTTATCAATTCAAGCCCATCACAGATGGTTCTTGGGTTCTGTCTCTTTCTCTGTTCCGAGTCAGCCACTGCAATTTTTATCTCCTTCATGATTTTCTGGTTTCGTAAATGATATGGTAGCCCTAAAATTCTGGCTAACAGATTTTATTAGTCAGAATTCATCTTGGCGTTGGTTTTAACCAATTTAATTCCCAGGTGCTTGATTGCCATCTTCATTCACCAACCAAATATGTTCCACCATCTTCCTCATCATAAACTTAAGTAGAAATTTGAAACCATCCATGTCATTCATCTGAAAAGAATTAGCATCTTTCTGTGTGCTGCAAATCCATCTAGACACTTCATTATGAGTTGGAGTTTCATAGTCGCCAATGAATCTTCCAACTATGCATCTACTCAGGAGATCTGATTTTGAAGGGTAGGTAGCTCCTTTGACTCTGATGGGGTTGTCAGTTGACTGCATCATCTGTAAGTCATTGATCTTCCGTATTCTTTTAGCCAGCCCATCAATATGAATTCCTTCAACACTCTGCTTTTCACTTGTAATAGGTGTTCTTTCACATGTTATAAATGTTTCTTTTAGTAGTGACACCTTCCTTTTTGTTGCTACATCCTTCCAACCTACATTTAATGTATTCTCTGGCATAATAGTAGCTGACCTTATATGTGTCTCTACTGTACCACACTCAAATAACGGTCATAGTGATTGAACTTCTGAGAGTAAAAAAACTTGCAAGGTTTGGTCCATGTTTCTCTCTTTTGAGGGCATTACCCTGGTTCTTTGACACCCTTCGCATTGACTGGCATATCGATAGGAGAATCTTCCTGCTGATTGTTGTCCTTGGTATTAAGTTTTTGCTATGCTCAACCCACTCAATTTTTATCTCCGAATCAGTGCTACCCTCAGTTAGATCATATGATTTTCTCCCGAAATGAAATACATTCTGTTCTCCATACTAAGTACCATCAACCATAGTTTTCTGTCAATCACTAGTGAAATTGGTGGAAAACACAGCCCCATTGTGAGATCTTTGCTAGAGTAGACTGGATGTGCTCATCTATAAAAAGATTTAACATCAGTTACCATAAAAATAAGATGTCATCTAATTTTCCAATTATAGACTTCCCCCCTCCCCCCCACGCCACACACACACACACGGGGCCAGCAAATGCGAGCCATATTAGATGAAAATCGACTTCCATTTTTGTTTGATGCGGCCCATACGATTGTTGATATGTTAGAAAAGAAAAGGACTGCAGGAGGATACAAATATATGCACAAGTACTTATTAGGAATAACACCTGACAAGAACTAGGGTGATATAAACAAAAATATTGCATGGAATATGATAACCATTTATCTAGGGATCAGACTTCAGTATGTAATTTGTTTTGGGGTGGGGTGGGGGGGTGGAGGGGGGGTTGGGGGAGTTAAAGAGAGTAACATGGAACATTGAGCTACAAGATCTTGCAAAGAGCTGTACGTTTGTATCACCTGGATTTATCAGATTGACATTGGAAAGAAAATTAACTAGCTTATACAAGTTTCGTCAATACAAAACAAGCCTTTCTGACTGAGTTTCTCCCTAATAACATCTGGTATGTTACATTTGCTTCATTTTACAGGGGATGAAATTGCTGCCAACTGGAAGGAAAAATATATTCTACCTGACTATCTATGGATCAGTGGTTAGATATTTAGTCCAAACAATTCATTTTCAGCAGTGATAAATTTGCTTGTGCTGATGTTTCGTTAGTTATCTTCAATCTGAATCTTATTTCAGCTTGGAGCAGGATCAGTTTTGGTGCATCAATTCTCTATGCTGACAAATTCCATCGTCTCAAACTTTGGGCTAAGTGAAGAGTTCCACAATCCTGTATGTTCTCTCTTTGCAATAAATAGGATGTTTATTTAACAGTTGACCCATGTGTTAATCCTAGACGGTTTCCTTTCTTATCTCGTCTTGTTACTGTTTGGGTCATCGTCATTGTGGCTGAATCGTTTTAGCTTTGCTTTAATGTTTTTCTGATCCTAAGCCTCTAAATTCCATGGCAAGTTATGTTTTGCCTACTATTAGGTCTCACTGCCTTTATTTGTGTTTGAACACCTACAGGTTTATGCTTTATATTAATCGTTGAACATCTTAATGGACACATGATTGGGAACTTGAGTTAGTCCTAACATACAAGTATCATGTGAAGACAGCTAGGAATACCATGGTCTGTGTAAGGCATATTTCTATACATATTGCTAAGGACTGCTTGACCTCTTTGTTCATAGTGTTGTAAAACCTTCAATCTATTAAGCATTTTTAGGGTAAATTGGCTAAATTAAACTGAATTTTGTGTAGGGAGGGTTGAGGACATCTGACCCAATGTTTACGGTATGATAACTAAACGTTTGGAAGTGAAGTTACCTTTATAAGTAAGAAAATTAATATTTGGAAGTGAAGCTTAGTAAAATTTTGAGTGCAATTTTTTTGTTGGTAATTCTGATATTTGTAGTTGAAACTATTACGAGGAAAGAGCACACTGGACATAGTTGAAGTATACTTTTATTTTTGGGTAGTAATTATGTTATTGCTTGTTTCAAGGCCAAAATTGGTCAAACTAATTGTTGAAGTCAAATTGCGCCTCGTATCATGGGACGGAGTAGTATATTCAGTTTGCCGATTGAGATTGATAAATTAACCTGCCAAATGATGCCTTAGAAACCGGGTGTGGTCGCAGTACCCATATTGGATGAGTGATAATTAAAAAAATAGGTGTTACTTTGCAATTACTTGTCAAGAATAAACTAGTATTAAACTAGTATTGGATACCTCCATACACTCATCTGATAGATATCTGAAAACTAGTTCATGTATCATCAATGAACAAAGAATGGAACAGGGTGTTCGATTTCATTTATGACTTCTGCCTTGCTCCTTACACTAAACAAAATCTCTTGCATGCACGTATTATAAGGAAGACCTTGCTGGCTAATTCTTATTCTTGATCAGGAAAGAGAGATTCTGGAATCTCTTGATTTCACTGCTACACATCTTTCAGACATATTTTTCTACTCCAAGAGCGAAAAGAACATCATATTATCGCTAACTACCAAAAACATAGGAGTAGTAGCACTTGCAAAAGCTAAATGTTTTATCCCTTTGACACGTAAAAGCTAAACAGTCTACTAGATAAGCCAAGTAAAGCAGTGTCAGATGCTGATGAAATAGTATTCTCTTCTTTTTAGAGAAGTCAATTCCTTATTCAATTTCCCCCTGATGGGTACTTCTATTTACTGTATAGGAGTTCAGTTTCATATGCTGACTTTCTTCCCGTAAACCGTTTTCATTTTGGAAAAGAAATTTGACTCTATTCTTGCTCATAAAACTTTCTTGGGCCCTTGCAACTTGATGTGTATTGCAAGATTTTTGTATGGGAGTATCTTCCATAAAGAAACCAGTTTGATGTTAATTACCTACGAGTCTTTTGATATGTTTCATTTATACATTTGAATATGTGACTTGCACCAAAAAAGATCATGGATGTGTATCTTAGTGGATTTCATCTTGATTTCAGGTTGCTGTATTTATTCTTGTCGGAATCATCCTTGCTGGAGCTGGTCTAGGATATTGGTTGGTTCGGAAATTTGTTATATCAGATGATGGTAGTGTGGACGTTGGTGTCGCACAATTTGTTAAATGGGCCATACGCATCATTGGCATTACCTTCATCTTCCAGGTTTTGAGAACTTCTTTTGTTCAGTTACTTCGATGTTGATATGATGGCATTTTATGTACTATGTTTGCTTGGTTCTAGCAGAAATCACAATTATCTTTTTAGTCTTCAGTTGATTAGAAATTTAATAGTGAAACTTTGATTAAGAATAGAATAGAGAAACAGAGTAAGAGAAAGAATACAATTATCCTGCAATGACTATTGTCAGAGTGGGTAAAAGTCCCACATTGCTTGGGAAATGGACTGGTGGTCTCCTTATATAGACTTGGGTAAGTCCTCCCTTTGAGCTACCTTTTGAAGTGCGAGTTAGGGCTAACATGTTACAGGGCCAGGTCCATCTCCATTTGGATTCATGGTCCACCCTCCAGTTTGGCCTGAGCGTGAACGGGGTGTTAGAGTGGATAAAAATCCCATATTGGCAGGGGAATGGACTGGTGGTCTCCTTAAATGGACTCGGTCAATCCTCCCCTCATGTGCTACCTTTTGGGGTTGAGTTAGGCCCAGGTGCCATATCTTCATAGCTATGTTAAGGACCATTTTGGATTGTGGTGACCTTTAGTGAGAATTCTGCAATAGCTATGGAGATCTCTTCTCTCCCATGTAAAATCCTAACCCTACATACACTTGGATTTCGCCTTATGCAGTCTCTAGTGCAACCTTCTTCTTCAACGACCCCATTAGCCCCACATCCCTCGAATCCTAAAGTCAACCCCATACCCAATATGAACTACTCAGATCTCTTGAAACCTTAAACGATAAAGAACGCCATGCAGAACCGTACCATTGCCATTCTAGTTACCTATGCTACATGAAGAATCATATATTGGATGGACTAAAGCGGAAATTGAAAGAATTGTCATCATCAAAAATCTCCAACATGCTGCTGGCAAATTTTCATATGGTTGGCTTGAGCTTGAGGAATTGAGATTGACTATTCCAACACAATATAGTATGAAGGCAGACTGTTAGATTGTTTTCTTCCGTAATCAACATGTTTTGATTACGTTCTCTCTTAAGGAGGATTTTATCAACGCAACATTGAAGGCTGGTTATATATAAATCCAATGATGGTAGTTCATACCAAATGAGGCCACTTATTTATGATTCAGGATTTTAGATTGTGGAAAAAACAGATCCCTTTGACCCTATTAGTTTGGGCCTTAAACTTGGTAAGCATGTGATGCACCTACTTAGTTTCTTAACTTTGGCCTTGTATTCTTAGGCAGTGTTATCAAAGGCGAAATGCGCAAAAAAGCTCTAAGGTCCGTGGGAGCTTTAAGCGCTAAGAGTAACAAAGCGTGGACTTTAATGAAAAATGTTTACTGTTAGTCCAAGATTAATAATTATAAACATGAATGACAAATATATGACCAAAAAAGCTGAAAATTTTTTATGATTAAGTGAAATATCAATTATTTAATTTCACATCTTCATAAGAGGCTCATTGGCAAGGAAACGTTTGCCTTAGAACCTTGAAGACGACACTGAAGCGCACATGAAGCGAGGCAAAGCGCTCAACACGTTTTAAGCCTCGCTTCAGGACTTAAGCGCGCTTTTGATAACACTGTTCTTAAGTAGGTGACACACCTACTTGTACTACTTTATCTTCGTTTATCCTTATCATTTAATATTGTTTTTCTGGAATACAATCATTCAGGGTAGGCATGGGGAGTAGGGTCAGGGCGTGGGATATTGTTTTAGTAGCACTTATTTTGATTGTATGGAGAACCTTGATGGAATTGAGAAGGATTTCACATACTTGAGGAATAGCATCTTATCCCTTGTTCTCTTTTGCTGCACCCATAAGTTTCCTTTAGGTATAGAAGAATTAATGTCATTCTTAGAAAATCGTATATATATTGTGAAGTTCTCTACTTTTTGGTTTACTATTTATATACAAGTATATGTTTTGTGTTTATTGTTAATAAAGTATTATTACTTGATTGAAGAAATAAGGAACTGAAAACCAATGTTGAAGATCAAGAACTCTCTTTTACGCCATCTATTATTTTGGGGTTGGGAAGACTTTCTAGCAGCTCAATGATAGACAATGTAATTTTGGCATCATCTTGGTGTGTATCTATTTCATGATTTTAATGGTTTATATAATAGAAAATAACTAGGAAGGGATGAAGTATATATGAAAGTTCTGATGTGCCATGTATATGTTTGCACTATGATGTAGTCAAATTAATCTAATACACATGCGGACACATGCTTGACGCTGTTATTAACATAAGATTTAGTGCACTTAATTTTGTCTTTTTTTTGCTAGAGCACACTTGATTCTCCCTTAGTGTTCTTGGTGCTTAGTTCTTGGTGGCTTATTTGCTTTGCTGTTACTTCTATGCAGCGGCATGCATCAAGGTAATATCTTGTCTTCGGTTCTCTTTTGAATTGTTTTTTAATGGTCATTCTCTGTTATGCAGTATAATGGGCCTCAATTCTTTCTTCCTTTTTTGATAAATAAATAATTACCAATGACAATATCATGTACAACAGTTAACTTTAAAAAATCCGTACAACTATGTTTACACCAAGATACAAATGTCTGAAAGATATCATTTGGCTCTTTTCTATCCTTTGAGAATTCTTTATTCACCCCCCTAACAAGTGTGTATAGTGCAATTACGGTGAAGCCTCTCTATAACAACCTCGTTTGTCCAGGTCTTATTTTGAATGTTATTCTATACGCCTATAACACCATTAACATTTATATTTTATTTGTTGTAATAGACAAAACGTAACCAAAAATTTATAGTTTATAAATCTATGTTATAAAAGTTCTTTAATTTAAAGGTATGTACCCCATATGACATGAATGATAATGAAAAATGGCAGAATTTGCCTAAGGAATGTAAGGTGATTTTTTGGTAGTTCCTTTGCTCGAGCGTTTAACAAGTCTCCGTGGTGATTCCTTAAGCAAAAAACATATGAACTTCTACCAGGATAGCCCCTGCTGGCCTAATCTGTGTTGCACTTGTTGCTTCTGACCTCTGTCGAAGTCCGTTGTGTCGTTTTATAGTGCTGTGTTGGTTTGTAGTTCTCCAGGTATTTTATCATATCTAGCCATCCAGATATGTGACAAGGTTCTGTAAACCATATCAACGATCACCTCTCAGAATCAAAATTGCACTGTGGTGATAAACAACCAAGATAATCTATCATATGCCTTTGTCATATTAAGCTTTATCACTACATTAGGTGTTGTGGTCCTCTTTCTTATGTCCCTTGCTCGTAAGTTATAACACATGCTCTACAATGCTTCTTCCTTTAACAAAACCTGCTTGATTTGGTGATATAATACCAGGTAATTGATTCACCAATCAACATGCAACACCCTGAATACGATCTTATTGCTAAAGTTGTTCAGGCTTATTGATCTCACATCTGAAAAGATATTTATCTTCTCCTTCTTAGGTAATAAAACCAGGATTGTGTATATGATGGACTTGGGAACATCCTGTCCATCTTCTTTTAAAGTTTCTCAACCTGTTTGACAGAGCTTCCCTGTAAAGCCATCAGGACCACTACAACTTTCTCCACTCAGCTCAAAAACAGCCATTTTAATCTCATCTTTTGTGTTAATTCAGCTAACCTTATGTGCTTCTCTTCATCAACCAAATTAGTAATGTGTTTGAGTAGGTTAAAATCTTCTGACATATGCTCCTCCGATAGTTGTTTCTGAAAGAAACTAATAGCCTCATCTACTATCTCCTTGATGTCTGTCTTTCCCCTTCTGCATTGAATATCTGTGAGTGTTAGCTTCTTTCTTCTACCATTCAAATAAGCATGGAAAACTTTGTGTTCCTTTCACCATCTTGAAGCCACTTTAAACACCTGTGTTTCCAGTGTTTTCCCTCCAAATGTAGATATCTTTGCTGCATTTTGCTTGCACTTTATATAAACTTTTCCTTTTTGGAGGACTTCGATCTCCTTCGAATTGCCCTTGAAATATAATTCTTTTAGTGTCTTTACTCCACTTCACTATAGCTCTTTTCACCTTTTTCAGTCTATGTTGAAAAACAACCCACAAAACTCAGCGTTCCAGTTCTCTTGAATCAAAGCTTTAAAAGTCTCATGTTTTGTCCAGAAATTCAAGAACCTGAATGGCTTGATATCTTTTCTGCTGTTTGTGAAAATTCTAACTCTAGAGGGGAATGATCTCAGGATTGGGAATAAGTTCGGAAGGTCTTGATGACATATAATCTCCTTCTGTAGTTCTGTACTTTGTGGCCCCGTGCCTTTGAGTTGTACATCTTTAACATTTTGTACCAACTACCAAGTCAGATACCCTGTCTGTCATTTGTGTCTCAGTTTTGTCATCATCCTTTGGAGTTGCTCTATTTTCTGTTTGTTTACCAACTCCTCTGAATGGGCCGTTTTCTTGTTATTATCTTGATTTTCCTTCTCCTTGCTTTCAACTGATTGATTGATCACTTTTTTTTGCTTCCATTGATCATTTACCCCTTCTGTTTTGATCACCAACTCCACAGTGTCCATTTTATTGTGATATTTCTTTCCTTTGTTTTTTAGTCTTTCACATTGTGTATTTCCTGTATATCTGTATTCTTATCAACTTGCTGCTTTTCATTGTCCATCTTTCCTGATGTCTCTTTTTGTTCCTGAGTAGGCTGTTGTGCTGCTTACTAGCCAGGTGGAGCTCCCTGCTTTTGCTTGCCAAAAGATGCTTCCACCTGTATATCTCATGTATTTATCTTATCATTTGATATTTAGTGTAACGGCCTTTGTCTGAATCTGTTTCCTTTTACTTTCCTAAATGTGGTAAGCGAGAGTATTAAGCCAATCTCCTTGCTATAGGTAGAATCCTTTTGTCCGCCTAACCTCCAACCACTTTCATTTTAAGGGGTCTTCTTTCTTTTCTTTCTCTTCTCTCATATCACGTAAAATAGGATGCTAGAACTGTTTCTTGGTGTTGAAACATGTAGTGCTCTTCGTTCACACATCTATACGTTGCATGCAGGGATTTGTCATATTCTGGAATCGGAGATGTTTGGGCAAAGAGTAGTAAGCAGATAAACATGAATAAAAAACGTGCTGAGTTCCTTAGCAAATCCAGAAAGTTTGGTTCGGTTGGAGTTCCATACAGTAGCCCGAGCTCATCTGCATGGTCTGATTCTCCTGTCAAAGGTATTAGCTCTACTTTATATTTATTAGGGTACCACATTTATGCTTGTCCAGCTTACAATTGATGCTAAAGGTTCATGTGTGTGATCTGGAACTTAAATGTCTTAATCCAATAGATAAGCAAGATATAAAAACAATATATTATGTGCCAACTTAGGAAATAAAATAAAGAAGGCTTGCTACATATCTGCTACCCAATTATGGTTACATTACTAAGAATGAGGTCTATATACAGTTTGTGATAGTCCCCCTCAAGTTGAAGTATAGATATTAATCACGCCTAACTTGCTACAAAGGTAATTAACTCGATTCTCACTCATCGCCTTTGTGAGCAAATCAACTAGTTACTTTCCTTTCTTCACATTGTCTGTGGAAATCAAGTTTTCTTGAATCTGACTGTTAGAACAGGAATAGGAACAAGAATAATATATACAATCCTACTTAGAATAGGAATAGAAATAAAAATAGTATACAAAAATCTACTTAGAAAAGGGATTGTATTGCGGTGTCTTGAAAGGAGTCTAATATAATGTCTATAAATAGGGTCTTAATGTAATATTGTAGATACACATTCAATAGTATGTTTCCTCAATATTTCTCACATGGTATCAGAGCCTCTACGATCTTGGTAAAGAATCAAAGAGCTTCCGCTATGGCGGGCGGCTATTCCTCATTGCCACCCGTCTGACCAATGATTATGTTAGCGAAAGTTGGGTCACCATGTATCTGGCTGGTGACTATTTTATCATATTTAATTTTAGTAGCCGATAGCACTATGCATCTTTTCGGTGACTACTTTCTCATATATAATTTGCATAGACCGTACATTTTTTCGGACTAATTTCTGATATATGATTTGTGTAGCACCGTGCATTTTTCTGGTGACTACTTTTTCATATCTTATTTGCATAGCACTGTTCCATCTCCTATGACTACTTTTTCATATTCAGCTTGTGTAGCAGTGTGCCGTCTTTCCGGTGACTACTTTCTCATATCTAATTTTTGTAACGTAGTCGGTAGAACGATGCATCTTTCCGGTGACGACTTTCTCTATTTAATTTGCATAGTATCGTGCATTTTTTCGGAGCACTTTTTCACATCTGATTTGTATAGCACCGTGCCATCTTTATGGTGACTATTTTTTCATATTCGATTTGTGTACTACCCTGCCATTTTTCGATGACTACTTTCTAATTTGCGTAGGGTTGTGCCATCATTCGAATAAAATGACAATTAGCCTCAATATTATGACTACTTTTTCATATTCAGTTTGTGTAGCAGTGTGCCGTCTTTCTGGTGACTACTTTCTCATATCTGATTTTTGTAACGTAGTCGGTAGAACGATGCATCTTTCCGGTGACGACTTTCTCTATTTAATTTGCATAGTATCGTGCATTTTTTCGGAGCACTTTTTCACATCTGATTTGTATAGCACCGTGCCATCTTTATGGTGACTATTTTTTCATATTCGATTTGTGTACTACCCTGCCATTTTTCGGTGACTACTTTCTAATCTGCGTAGGGTTGTGCCATCATTCGAATAAAATGACAATTAGCCTCAATATGTTTAGTTCTTTTATGATAGATTTGAGGCAATATGATGATCCTTGCTTACTACACTAGCAACCAGAGTTTTGCTGGTGTATGATGCTTCAAACTAGAAGTGAAGAAAGTCTTAATTAGCAACCACGTCGATAACTGGCAAAAATCGAGCCTGAATCATGAATGATCCTTGGAGAGCTTATGTGGGCGAGTCGTGTGAAAAAAATGATGACAAATCAGCTTTAGATCATGTTTTTTAAGCTTTCATAAACTTTTGCCTGCTTAAATCCACGGACTGGCAATTGGCTGGAAACATCTACAGGCGTGAAACTTGTTGTCCATCCCACCATCAATTTTAAAAATTTTCCGATTCTGCAATTTCAGCTTCTCTGATCTTTTCTACGGTCAAATCCACGGTTGTAGAGCGACTTCTATGGCCGTAAAACCTCTCGTAGATGGTCGTATCCTTGGATAATCTCACTGTTTGCAAGGTGCTTCAATGTAGTCAAGATGTAATATATGGTCGAACACTTAGGCTTAAACTTAGGCCTTAAAGCCTTGCACTGCACCAATCTATGAACCAGAAAAGACCACATACAATCTTGAAACCCATTGTGGATTAGCTCACATACTTAAGCTTCAATATTGCATGCATATCTTGTTCAACTCTATGAAGTAGCTTTATACACTTCTTAACCTTATGAGCTTCAAATACTCCTTCACACTTTCAAGTTATAGACTTCAATCGTCGTATCTTAATCACTTAGATATGCATTCAGATGCTTAATCTTAATAATCAAATGGGGCCTCAGTGTGTTGGGAAAAGATTGTGTAATTAACTTAGGGACTACATGTGCTATTAATTATGCACCATGACAATTATACAATAGCGTAATTACAAAGACATTTATGTTTGCCATAATGTAATTACAATATGATTCCCGTTGTCATATTTTACTGCACAAGTGCTTTTTATTTTTAAATTAGAACCCCCAAAATGGGGGAATTTATAAAAAAACCCTTTATTTATATACGAAAAAATGGA
Organism: Solanum chilense; assembly: GCA_032847665.1. Classification (NCBI taxonomy): domain Eukaryota; kingdom Viridiplantae; phylum Streptophyta; class Magnoliopsida; order Solanales; family Solanaceae; genus Solanum; species Solanum chilense. The sequence continues at coordinate 4,311,934 of JAPDHL010001909.1, read as the reverse complement.
CCAACATCTGAACAGAACAAAAAAAGCAAAGGAAAAAGTCCACAACTAAAAAAAACTGGACCCAAAAACCCCACTAATTACTTAGACTAGGAAAGGGGCAAAAAGGTCATGACCTCTCCGTCTTCTTCTTCCTAGCGAGCAGATCCATGGCGTTCCTAGAGCAAAATCTTGGGTTATCCATGGTAGTGTTGAGCCTTTTTCACATCATCGGAGCTGGGACAGCTTCCATGTTTTATCTCCATAGCTGAAAGAAAGGAAAAACAGTGACATCAGAGATGCCAAACTGGTGAGATGTGGAGTTCTCTTTTGATATTTTTACTCTTTTAGACCCACTGTTGTTCACTAATCATCAATCTTCTCTGGTTCTGACTTGTCAAGAGCTCAAATCAGAAACAGATCTGGTATGAAGACTAGGACAAATCTGTAGAGCCAACAGGTGCACAAGTGTAGTTACATAATTGATTTTATTTTGTATTTTAGTCCATGGTTAACTTTCAGAAGTTAAATAATATTTTTTCCAGATGAAAAATGTAAATAAGTTTCAGTGTGACAAATATGTGTTATACAAATTTCATAATTTGTTAGTTGTTACATGCTTAAAAAGGTAGACAGGAATTTAGAGAATACTTTTCAATAATAAGTATTTACACTAATGGAAAAGAAAAATAGAAAAATTCGAAAAAATATTTTTGAAGAACCAAGTTTTATATCTTTCAACTCCCTATGGTATAAAGATGCCACCAATGACCGATAGAGATAAGATTTGAAATATTAAGAACTCAAAAAGAAATATGATAATAGCATAGAAAGTCAGTGTGTTGATCACCACCATCAAAACAGAGACCTAAAATCTGCTTGGGCAATAATTATTAAAAATAAAAATTAAGGAAAAAGGATAATAGCAAGAGGTGGATAGTACTAGTATCTTGAAGGGAAGCACCATATTGGAACGCATTTCACGTTGGAGAGAAACATATGAAGGAAATAAATGGGAGGAGGAAGTCTTCTTTTTTCAAAAAGAAAAAGAAAGAAAGGAAAAAGAAGGGAAACATATATTGGGAAAAAATAAAGATTTTCAGAAGGCATCTTGTAATTGGATAATGTAAGCACCACCAATTTTTCACGTCCCCTTAGAATTTGATTGATGTTTTGGCTCCTCTACTGTGAGTCATCCCTCCATTTCCCCCGGTTGCCCCTTGTTTGTCTTACATGTGTCCCCTTTAAAATTTAAGGGACGAGAGTTATTTGCTTAACTTCCCTTAACCCAAGTTAATAATCACTCTTTCTTCTCCACTCTCCATCGGATCCTCTCTCCTCTCTGCTGCCAGATAGTCGTCATCCTCTCACATATCCCAAATCATCTAAAGCATGAAGTTCTGATGTTTTCTCCAAATTCCAATATTTTAAAGGCTTGGGATTTCATTACATTGTAAGTATGAGATGAGAAAATTAGGAATGTGGTCGTAAATTCTAGTTGAAAAATCCACACCAGCATTAATAGCCAAAAGTCATTTAATGTTTGAGCTTGGGAATGACAAGTTTGCTGATTGGACTTGTTTTGTGTATAGGTGCAGTTGGTTTCCATGCGAAAACCTTCTTTTTTAGGATTTGCTTGTTCTGTTCATGATGATGGATTCTATTTGAAATCATTCTCTATTCTTCTGTAGTTTCTTCTTTTCAAAGGTCTTCCATTGTACATATATAAAGCTTTGTGCTTTGAGAAAATGTTATTTCTGTTTGTAAAGAGAATTGTGAATGTACACAGATACCATGTGTGATCATAAAAACATAATTTCTGAAACTGAGATTCTTCTAGAGCGTAGAAGGATTTGAAAGCAGGGAGAACCAAAGGTATAACTATTGCAATGAACATGAGAGAATATTGATATTAACCTGGGTTAAGAGTTGTAGTTAAGCAAATAACTCTGGTCCCCTTAAATTATTAAGAAGACACGTCTAAAACATACAAGGGCCAACTGGGAGAAATGGACGGATGGTTCACTAGAGAGGAGTCCAATAAATTGGGCTCGTGGTGTAATTGATCTCTTGAATTATCAGTGTTTTGTGGCTGTTTAATATTTTTTGGATACCCCCAAAACTATAGTAATTATGTTGCTTCTAGCCATTTTCTGATGCAAAATATCTAGCATTGTGACCTTGATATCCATGTCTAAAGTCCTACTTATCCCCCGACCCCCTCCCACACACAACAGCCATCATAAAAGAAAAAATTGATAGACTTAACGTTGATAAGGTCTTTTATGCTACTATTTTGAACGTGGTATATATACATTATATGTTCACCTTTTCCTGTGTTCCAACTTTATCAGTGTCGGACCATTTTCCATTATATTTTATCACCTTTTCTTTTGGTCTATATGTTAGATATTGCAGATTGCAGCACTTAAGTCTCATTACGATGCTTATTTTCATCTTTCCAGGATTTTCAGATGGCAAAGGTAAAAAAGTGGGCGAATACTATTCAACTTTTCACAAGACACCTTACCGAAAGAGATTCTCGCCAAAGGAGTGGGAAGATTTCACACAAGAGTCTACCAAGGAAGCTGTTGCTGAATTAGCTTCGTCTCCTGAATTCACTAATTGGATCATCAAACATGCTGATAGAATACAGCTTCTACAAGAGGATAGTTCGGATGTATCTGTTGGAAGTGGGTCAGACTCAACAGATGCTAATGATGCAGAGAGTTGTAGTGGGCTTGGCTTGTTTAAATGGCGGTATTGCTAGTAGCAACTTCCCCTTAAACTGTTCATGCAAGGCTTCATTTGAACCTGGATGGGAGTTAGCTCCAAGCTTTTACCATTCAATTTTCACCTAAGCTAAGTTAGCAGGATTAACAATAGGTATCAGTAGCTGGTAACAGTTGGAGCTGCATGCCAGATATAGGAACTAGCATTGAGAAAAATACTGGTAGTTCAATGTGTGTCTATAAGAACTGTACATATTTATTATTCAAGTCCATTTATGTTCTTTTGTATTTTAGTGTTTCATCTTCAGGATATCTCTTCATCATAATCATAGATTGGCATTGCAGTTAGAATTTATTGGTGGAAAAAGAATAACGATGGATTTCTGTAGGTCTGATGACCTAAACCACCCATGAGATTAGAGTAACTTGGAAGGTATAATGGCAAAAACCACAAGATAAAACTTGAAATAGATATGAGCAGTAAAAAGATATGCATTATAGGACTAGTGTACCTGTCCGGACTTCCGCGGGTATAAGAAAAAATTAAAGATATATTTAAATGATAATTAATGACACTATTTGATAAATATTTTAATAAATAATAAATAATATAATAAAAGAGATAAATTACGATACGATGATATTACTCTTTTTGGAATATTAGCGAAAAAGAAATTCTCACATTGATAAGAAAAAGTTAGAAAACATAAATGTTCATATGAAAAGCTTCAGTTAATTGAAAAATTAATTATTATAGTTTTATACTAAATTCAATGATTCTTATAGTAATATTATTGGTTACCAACAATATTAGATCTACTCATTCATAAATTACGTGACTTTCTTTGTATAAATGCCACAATAGTAAAGATAAATAAATATACATTTGTGGTAAATCATGGTAAGATTCTGCGAAATGCCGACTAGATCGACGAAGAAAAGTTCTGATCGCCTAAAGTCATAAAGAGGAAGTGTGGAAAAGTCAATTCAAGAAAGCGATGGAAGGAAGCCCTCGGCTAGTCGCTGAATTGGTCGGCGAGGCTCGAGTTACTTCGCCGAATGGCTCCGAAACTGAAAATCTGGAAGAGTATAAATGCGATTTTAAAAGAGAGTTCTGGAGTTCTGAAGTTTTTGACCAAAGTTGAGTTTTTTAGAGTTCCTACATTGAGTTTTTGATCCCTAACATTGTTCTTTAAGTTTTTGTGTAGAGATTTAGGATTTAATTGTTTTGAAAGTCAATTCAAGCACTCGGATGACTTGTAGATTGTGTGAAATTAGGTCTTAGGCCTAACTCACACCCCAAAAGCTAGCTCAAAGGATGGAGGATTGCCCAAGCCTTATAAAGAGTCCACCCATCTCATTAATCACCGATGTGGGACTTTTGTCATTCTTTAACACCCCACCTCACGCCCAGTGCTTAGCATCTGGTGCGTGGGCAATTTTAATTTTGGGGACCCCAACATCGGGTGAGACGGGCCCTGCTCTGATACCATGTAGAAGCTGTATCGAATTGGAAAATACCACCCGTTGAGGTTTTCCATTAGCATAGCGATATATATAGTTACATAATTACAGTGGGCTTAAGCCCAGTATGGAAGTCTAAACCTAAACCTAAGAAGCTGTATCGAATTGGAAAATACCACCCGTTGAGGTTTTCCATTAGCATAGCGATATATATAGTTACATAATTACAGTGGGCTTAAGCCCAGTATGGAAGTCTAAACCTAAACCTAATAATCTTAGTTAACACTCCTCCTCAAGTTGGAGCATGAACATCGTGAATGCCCAACTTGGATACAAGAAACGAAAAAGTAGGATGAGACAAAGGTTTGGTAAACAAATCAGCTAGCTGTAATCGCGTGGGAACGTAATGAGTTGAGAGCTCGTGACGTCGTACACATTCACGTACAATATGACAATCAATGTCGACATGTTTCATACGCTCATGAAATACTGGATTAGCAGCGATGTAGAGAGCAGATTGATTATCACAGTATAGCCTTGGAATTGTGGTAGTGGCGACTCCAAGGCATCCAAGAATATGCTGAATCCACCGAATTTCGTAACAAGTGTCAGCCATGGCCCGGTATTCAGCTTCGGCAGAAGAGCGAGAGACTGTAGTCTGTTTCTTGGTCTTCCAAGAAATGGGAGAGCATCCCAACATGACAAAATAGCCGCTGACAGACTTTCTAGAGAGAGGGCATGTAGCCCAATCAGAATCACAATACGCCATAATCTGTAAGTTACTATCTGCGCGGAGAAGGATACCCTGCCCAGGATGACCTTTGAGGTAACGCAACACACGCATAGCAGCGTTGAGATGGTCGACTCTGGGCTCATGCATAAACTGGGACAGGAGATGAACTGAATAGGCCAAGTCTGGGCGCGTAATAGTCAGATAGATGAGACGACCAACCAGACGACGATATTTACTTGGATCTCGAAGCAGCGCGCTGGTCGACATAGCCAAGCCGTGACCAGGGGGCAAAGGGGTCGATGCCGGTTTGCAGCCAGTGAGGCCAGCTTCCTGCAGGATTTCCAGAGCGTACTTGCGTTGGCACAACACTAAACCGGTTGACGAACGGGCACATTCGATTCCCAGAAAATATTTCAAAGGCCCCAAGTCCTTCAGCTGAAAACAATTGTGTAAATATTTTTTGAATGAAGCACATAGAGTGAGGTTGTTACCTGTGACTAAAATGTCGTCGACATAAATTAAGATAGCTAGGAAGTCGGCGCCACGTCGAAAGATGAACAGAGTATGATCCTTATGAGCCTGTTTGAAACCATAACGCCTCAATGCAATTGTCAGTTTTTCAAACCAATTTCTGGGTGATTGCCGTAAACCATAGAGAGATTTTTGCAGTCTACATACTTTGCCTGGGTGTGCGGTAGAGTAGCCGGGGGGAAGCCGCATGTAGACCTCCTCGGTGATATCTCCGTGTAGAAAGGCGTTATTTACATCCAGTTGGTGAATTTCCCAATTCTTGGCAACAGCCACTGACAAAAGAATTCGTACAGTTCCCATTCGGGCAACTGGAGCGAAAGTGTCCGTGTAATCTGTGCCAAATTCTTGATGATTACCCAGAACAACCAGCCGTGCTTTGTCCCTTTCTTTAGATCCATCGGCATGATATTTTGTCTTGTACACCCATTGACAACCCAGAGCGCGTCTACCGGCTGGAAGATCAGTTAACACCCAAGTCTGATTATTTTCCAAGGCTCGGATTTCTGTTTGCATAGCCTCCCTCCAATTAGCAAATTTAACAGCATCTCGAAATGATCTGGGGATGTCTGTAGTAGAAATGGCAGCCAAGAAACCACGATATCTGTCATGTAATTTGTCATAATGAACGTAGTTAGTGATAGGGAACCGTGTACCTGAACGAGGACTCGTCGTGGGACAAGTAACGGAAGGTACGTTGGTAACAGATTGACACACATATTCAGAAAGATAGCTAGGTGGATGACGGACACGACTCGAAGCACGGGTAGGTGGTGGATTTGGCGAATTATCGCGTTGGTCGATGGAAGGGCTGCTGTCGATGGAAGGCATTGTGGGTGTTGGCTGTTGAGATGTGCTGCTGTCGATGGGAGGCACAATGGGTGTGGGTGCTGACTGTTGGTGCGTGCTGCTGTGTGGCTGGGAATTAAGTGAAGTGTTGGAATTGGTTGACGAGGTAGGGACAGCGTGGTTGGTCGGAAAATCTGCTTGGTGGACTGGTGGTTTGGACGTTTTGGGCTGCTGGTTGGTATGTGTGGGAGCGAAAGGAAAGGTCGTTTCATCAAACGAGATGTCACGCGTATGAAAGAAACGATGAGTTTCCAAATCGTATACCCGCCAACCTTTTGTCCCGGAAGGATAACCTAGAAACATACATTTAAGACTTCGAGGTGCAAATTTATTTGGTGGACGCTGGATGTTTCGAACAAAACATAGACACCCGAAAACACGTAGATGGGATATATCGGGTGGGGTTTTATTTAGTATTTCAAATGGGGATTTGCCACCCAGGATACGACTAGGTGTGCGATTGATGAGATAAACCGCAGTACGGACACACTCCCCCCAAAACTCGACTGGTAGTGATGCTTGAAACATTAAAGAACGTGCTACATTTAAGATATGACGGTGTTTGCGCTCGACCCTTCCATTTTGTTGGGGGGTACCGACGCATGATGTTTGGATAAGTACGCCCATGTCATGATAAAACTGACGGAGAGGAGTGTTAAGAAATTCAGTACCATTGTCAGAACGGATAATTTTTATAGTTTTGTGGTACTGAGTTTGGATTAATGTAAGAAATTGTTTTAAACAAGATGTGACTTCACTTTTATCTCTTACGAGGTACACCCAGACAGCTCTAGAATGATCATCGACAATGGTTAAAAAATAATGTGACCCAGAAGACAGACAAGTGGAGTAGGGACCCCATAAATCGCAATGAATTAAATCAAAAATGGACGCAGCTTTATTAGAACTAGAAGGAAAACTTGAACGAGTTTGCTTAGAATAAAAACAGATCTCACACGACTCTAAATGTTTGACATCTGAGGGGGTATTATTAAAAGGAGGGGAACATAAAATTGCAGGAGATGGATGACCCAGTCGCTTGTGTAGTAACTCGACTTGGTTGGCTCTAGACGCTGATACGAATGCTTGAGACTGGAAGACGTATACCCCGTTACGAACTGTACCCCGACCAATCTCCATTGTCGAAACACGGTCCTGTATCACACAACAACAATCATCAAAAATCACACGACAATTATTTGATTTAATTAGACAGCCAACAGAGATCAGATTGCACTTCAAGTTAGGGACAAATAATACATTGTTCAAGGTTAAGTTATCAGAAATCTGTACACTCCCACAAGAATTTGCCACAACTCGAGTGCCATCCGGCAGACCAATAGAACACTCAGGGACAGATGTAATATCATAAAGTGATAAAAAATTACCCGTCATGTGATGTGAAGCACCACTATCAATTAACCAATCGGGTGACAAAGCGTGTACCGTACCCGTGTGGTTGGCAGATTGTGTAGGAGTGTCTAGCATGTGCAATAATCGAGTCATCTGTTCAGCCGATAATCCAGGAATAGTCGTGCCTTGGTTGCTGCCGATGGTTGCTTGGTTGCTGCTGATCGGCGCTGCTGTTGCAGTGGAGCTGTCTGCGTGTGCAGCCAAGCCCCCACCTCGGCCTGCACTTTGGTCTCTGCCAGACGGATAACCACGACCACTTCTACCTCCGCGTCCTCCCCCACGACCCCTTCTTCCTCCGCTAGGAAATCCTATCAAAAGAAAGCACCGTTCTGCAGATTGTTACTTAAGCTAATGGAAAACTTAGTTGGTAACTATTTCTTGCTCTTTACTATGTGTAGCTAAAACCCTCATTTTTGGAGGTGTGATTATGTGATTGAATGCTTCAATTAACTTATGGGTGTTAGTATTTACCGATTTAATTGTTCATTTGAATTGGGTTTCAATTAGTAGTTAAGTTTGAATTGATGAATTGTAGTTGCAAATGCAATTCTAGCATAGTATTCTAAGCTTGCTTGAGAAAGATGTTTTAGAGTTAAAACTATTAATTGATGATTGTAACAATTGAGTTATTGCGAACTTAGCTTGAGAAAGTGGGTCTAAATTCAATTATACCAATCTTCCTGAAAGAGCAACTTATTTTAGATGTTGGACTGTTTATCTTGGTTATGCTTGTCGAGGTTCGCTTCATTTGTGATAGTTGAATGATAAATAACTATTACACCTAAAGCCTAGCCTACCCACTAAGATTCAGCGACTTTTAGTAAATAATAATCACCCATAAAGAGAAATTGGTATTCAATCAATAACATCCCCAAGCACCCCTCTCTACTTGATTACCCCGTGTGTTCACTCTAATCCCCCGAATTGACATTAATTGTCAAACCCCTACCATTTACTTTAATTGTTTCAAAATGTCTAATTTTACAATGAACACTCATTTTACTTCGTAATTGAATTCTTTACCCTATCACTCCTTGTGGGATCGACCCAACTCTAAGTTGAGTTTATACTTTGATTACGACTGCCTACACTTAGAAGAATTTGATGACGTGTAGTTGAGCATTATAAAAAGTGGTGTCGCTGCCGGGGAGTGGTGTTTAGAATTCTTTTTGTGAAGTTTAGCTTTGAACTGATTGTATTGTAGTTGAATCAACTTATTTTTGTGTTTTGTTGGCGGCTCTTCATCAGGTGAAGAGATGAGTGTTGACGGAAGCAATGCTAGCCAACTTGGGTACAATGATGGCATCAATTACTTGAACGGTGTCAATGAAGATCAGCTAGGAAGTGCGGGTGCTATTTGAGTGCCTCCAGTTGTGGGAGATATAGTGTTCCATGTAATTAGCACTATGGTGCAGTTCTTGCTAATGAAGGGTTATTTGGAGGTCTAGCTATGGAGGATCCTCATGACCACATCCAAAACTTTGGGGATGTTTGTGCGCCATTTTCTTTCAAGAACGTCACTCAAGAGTCGGTCCGACGTTGCTTGTTTCCACTTTACCTAATGGGGGAAACAACAGAGTGGTTGACATTGATAGGTAACATTCAAAACTTTAAACGAGTGGATGTTGAATCGATTCATGAGACATGGCTAAGGTTTCAGAAGTTGTTGCTCCAATGTCCAACTCATTGACTCGCCAACAATGTTTTGCTATAATATTTCTATCGGAATCTAGGTTCATTCAACAACACTGTCGCTGACCAACTTGTTCAAGGAGGAATCATGCAATAACCATTTAAAATAACATCTACTCTTCTCGATGAAATGACAAAGATCAACCAAGTATGGTACACTAGACAAGATCAGTGTCTTCTTTAAACTTCAGGTTGACAAAAGAACAAATCGAAAAGGACCAAGAGCGGGTTGAAAATGTGGACAAGATGATGATCCAAATTGACCTATTATCAAAACACGGCCGATGCCAAATTATAAAACTCAACTGGAGTTGAGGTCGATCCCACAGGAAATTTGCTTACCGAAATAGTCTTATTAACACTCTTACTCAATTGTGGTTACTATTTCCAAAACGAACGTAATGTACTTTTACAATTCCTCAACTTGATGACCAGATTGTTATTTCAGCTCTAGTTTTAGACGTACTTTATTTCTTATGAATTTCATCGATGTAAAAGGGTTGAGTCCTTAATTTCATACTCTTAAGTTTAGATGATTTTAATGAGACAAGTCTAGTAATTCACAACTCTTTATTGATGATATTTGAAGTATGACTTTTGTGTAAAAAGTTCTAATTTTCCGCATTATTTCTTATGACATTGTGTATGATTATGTTAAGGGATTGTATGGGAACCATCCGAGGTCAACGACGCCATGTTACGTCTAGGGGGTAACCCCTAGTCGTGACACTGATGATTGGAACATCTCAATGAAACAGGTCGAATGAAGCTGATCGATGAGTTTACAACACTGATTTAGAATTAGAGTCGTACTAGGATTAGACTAATTATATTTATTAGTATTATACTTTATCTAGAATTATATTATGATTAGGATTATAGTACAACTAGGATGAAATTATTTATAATTGCGTTATTATTATAAAAGTAATAGGTATTGTAGTAGGATTCTAAGTATAGTATCTAAGAACTCTACAATTATCTCCTATGTAAAGAGTTTGTAACTCAACATTATTTTTATCAATACATCAGTACCATCAATACAATTCTTGATTTCTCTAATCCTAGACGTGAAAATTCTATATGGTATCACAGCATAAAATCTCTTCCACTCTCTGAGTATTAATCAGAAAAAAACAACAAAAAAAATCCACATGTTGCAATGACCACTTCCCCACAGGTTCCTAACTTGATAATTCTAACTATAACAATTCTTTCCTAGTATCTTGCATGCAAAGTGATAAGTTATGTATTTCTAAATCCTTGGTCCGGCATCTAGAAAATTTCACTCCGCACCTTGGTCCGGCTACGTGTGTTTCTATACTAACCCTTACCTTTACCCCATATTAAGCATCATATTCGATATTTGACTAAGTTATTACTTCGTACCAATCAATACTAGCCTATTAGATAGTATACACTAAATATATGTTGATAATTCTTTTCCTATTATCTACCTCCTTGGTCCGACAAGTAGCATTAAGGCGAGTTCTAACGTTGGCCATCCGTTAAAAAGACTTCTAAGCGAAAGAATTATCAATACATGCAAGACACTATTCTAGAATTGTTATTTTAGTTAGGTTTTACCTCATTATTCGCCTATGGTTCCCACAACCCTAGTTATGGAGTTTAGTTACCCATAGTCATAATCACAGTATTCATATATATGATATAAGAATTCATGCACTTACTTCAATGAGAAAGAATAAAATCCAGAAAATTACTTGATTAATCGACAAAATCACCAACAATTAACTCCAGAGAAAAGTGTAACAATCCAAAGTGTAATAATCAAAATAATCTCCTCACAAAGAATATAACATAAAATTGTCTAATAACCAAGAGTCTAACCCCAAAAATGAGGTTATTTCGAACTATTTATAAAAAAAAACAAAAACATAATCAAAGAAGGACTCTATTTGCTGAAAATCTGTCAAAACATGGATGGGTCGACGGACCTCGCGACGGGTCGTCGTGGTCACGACGGACCGTCATGGACTCCGTTGTCCCATAATTTGCAAATTCTTCTGTTGATCTCTTCATTACCCTCGATGGCAAGTATGACGGATCGTCACAGGTACAATTATCCGTCGAGGGTCTCCGTTCCATAACACTCAAACTCTTTGAATTTGGGTATTGGGACTACTTCTCTGATCTTCACGACGAACCAGCAAGACGAACCGTCATGGCTACGACGGTCCGTCACACACTCCGTTACCCCACACTTGGTCAGACTTCCCCATCTTCCTTCAGCAGCTTCACTACGATGCCACCTACGGACCGTCACAGGCACGACGGACCGTCACAAGCTCTGTAGGTGGTACCTTTCTGCATTTCTTGCTCAAAAACTTCCGTGTTCATCTTTAGACAGATTTCCTGCAAATAAAGAGAAACTTGCATAAAAATTAATACTAAACGGCTTTTGGACACAGACTAAACTTAAGGAAAAAGCATTAAAAATATCGTGAAACCACGGTATATCAACACCCTCAACTTAAATTCGTTGTCTGTCCTCAAGCGACGCACTATGACTCACTACAAAATCTTTGTACATTAGTATCCATGTTTTATCTTTCGCAATCATTTGGCTATCAATACCATTCAGTCTCATCATATTTATGCATGCTATCACTATTAGGCTTGAATTATGTGGAAACATACCATGACACAGACTCACCACGCACTAACACCTATCCTCTTCAATTTATCAGCGAGGTGCTAATATTTCCGGTATTGCAAATAGAGTCCTCACTTCAAAACAATATTCTCATTTTTCACACAATGATTTTAGTTTGATTATAAGGATTACTTTTCAACACTAACTCTCAGAACAAATTCACAACTCATTCATACATATTTCCATAAGCTTGCCCTTATTTTCACTGCTTTAAGTTCGCTATACAACTTTTAGGATCACGATAGCACTTTTTTAGCTTGTAACATAGGCTCAGGGTCAGGTAGGGCATATTTAGGTATACTTTAGTGACTTTTTGCCAACCTTGACATATCGGCTAAACATACCACTTTTTATCATTCGCCCAATTTCTCATATTCTTTCACCTTGCTATTTTCCCTTTTTTCTTCATTTGTGTAAGTGACTCTCTTCTTTTCTTGCTTGTATTTATTGTATTTTTTTTTAATTTCACTTTTCTTTCAACTGGTTCTTGAGTCACTTTACTTTTGTTCTTTCTCTCTCTTTGTTCATTCAACCCCACTTTCCAAAGCATTCCTCATAATAACCACCCTCAACTCATGGCTTTGCCATTAGTCAAGGTACACAATACCCAAAGTTGGGTCAGGGCCATAAAAAGGTTGTTTACTGCATTAGCCACCCTCAACTTATGCTTTTGGCATAAGCTGAGGTGCACATGTCCAAGGAGGAACCAGGGCCAACACATTATTCCCAGAAAAGATCAGTTGGGGTGAAGAAGAAAGGTCTAATTTAAGATCAAATCATTTGGATCAAAGAAGGATTAATTTCATTTGTTTTTTTATTTAGGCTAAAATGGCTATATTGAACAAGGGCCTATGATCCTTTCCTAATTGTCTATTACAGCTTACTTTTAGCAGGACTAACCAGGCAAGTTCTAGCTCAGTACAAACATTTGACTATTCAAATCTCCCTCACAATCACTTGACATCTCGTTACTCTATCAGACTATCAGACACCTAGTTTGACTTTTAGACTTAGGGTCATGTAGTGGTGTATCTCTATGTCATGCTTAGAGTCACACATTTATCAATTATTATGCCTAGTCATGCATTATTTTCATTTCATTAGGATATAATTTTAGCCATCATGCTTCAGAGTTAAACTATGTACACAAGATATAGACATGTCGGTTCAACAGTAAAAATAATCAGTCTCTTGGGGAAAAAGAACACAGGCAAGAAAACCCCAAAAGAGGATAATGAATTGGGCTACTCAGACTTCACCCTAGCACTCACTTTCCATTTACCCTACCCCCAATAAAAGACATGCAATTGTCCCCAATGCATTAAAAAATTGAAATACGAGAGTGGTAGGTGAAGCAAACCTGGGGCGCAAAGCGCCGACGATCAGCAAGCTGGTGGGTCCGGTTCCTCGGAACCCACTACCTCTGTAATCTGGACACCCTCAATAGTGTCCTCATCAGCAACAACACTATCAGCAGAAACTTTGTGTCTGAATAAACTTGATACTGCCTGTCGACACACCACCGGTTGGGCTGGTCGGCAATCAGGGTGATAGCACGAGTCGGTGAGCCGGGTATGAATTCAGAACTGTCAGCCTTATCAGACGAGGCAGACTGTGCAGCTGTGGAGGTTGCAGGGACCTCAGCAGATCCGGAGGCTTCCTCCGACCATGAAACTCCTAAGGAGCCAGACGCTCCTTCTTCATGAGTAGCTGACCCAGAAGGTGTGCCGGTCAGTGTGCGCTCCTCATCAGACTGGGAGGCAGTGACTACGCCGGACGCCACCTTTTTGGGTGTGGCTCTGGCAGCACGTGCATCTTGGGATGGGGTGGAAGTGCTTGGGGTCACGTACTCGGGGTCACGCTCATCATCAGAGCCAATGACCAGGAGGGCAGATGGGCCGACAGACTTTGATCGCCCACGTGCGTAGACTCGATCTTATTTTGGTGACATTAGAGATAGTACCTGTAAGGAATCAATATTAGTACTAGAAGGAGCAAAGAAGATAAGCAAAACGAGACAAAATAAATAAAAGAGTTAAGATGTAATGACATTTCTATAGTAATAGTGAAACACGACGGACCAGGTGACGGCTCGTCGTGAGTACGACGGACCGTCATAGGGTCCGTCATGTCTTACTTGAACTATGTTTATGTGGAGACCCCTGAAGGAATGTCTCTGTTAGTTATGACGGATAAGCAGGATGAAATGTTGTGATGATGACGGTCCGTCGTCGATGTCCGTTGTGGGACACTTAGAACAAGTATGGGGACCCTTAGGAGAGGGGTCTCTATCCATCATGACTATTTGTGTAGGACGGACCGTCGAGGGTATGACGGTCCGTCGTAGGTGTCCGTCAGAGGACACTTGGAAAAATTTGGAGACCCTTAGTAACAGGGTCTCTGACAACCAGAATGGTTGTGCAGGATGGACCGTCGTATATGTCCATAAGAGGACACTTAGAAAAAGTGAGAGACCCTTAGGAATAGGGTCTTTGACAACCAGAACAGTTGTGCAGGATGGACCGTCGAGGGTATGACAGTCCGTCGCATGTGTCCGTTGGTGGACACTTGGATAAAAATGGATAGTGGGGTGTTAGGGATGTTGGGACGGACCCTATGACGGTCTGTCGTAGGTATGACGGTCCGTCATCGGGGTCTCATACTGTCATTCATTGACAGAACGGGGATGCCACAATCATCCCCTATAACGCAAATGGAATTTTTAGTGTTTTAACCTACATGTGTCTAACCCAAATACCCAGTAAACTAGCAACGCTAAAACACCTATTTCTAGAGTTTTAACAAGGCAATTTTGAGGATTCTTAACCTAGGTCAGACAGAATATGTATTAAATAATGAACCCATCAATAAGAAATAGGCTAATACTAATTGATAAACAAAAATGCAATGTAAATGGGTAGAAATCGGAGATACATACCTGAGAATTTGGGAAGAACAAGCGAGGAAGGTACTTGGTGATCAAGAAGAGAACCACAGTAGCAAACTCCGACTAGTAAAAAGTGGATTCTAGGAATTGGG
Organism: Solanum chilense; assembly: GCA_032847665.1. Taxonomy (NCBI): domain Eukaryota; kingdom Viridiplantae; phylum Streptophyta; class Magnoliopsida; order Solanales; family Solanaceae; genus Solanum; species Solanum chilense. The sequence goes on along the minus strand of JAPDHL010001909.1, from coordinate 4,296,831 downwards.
GAATTTGAGGAAATGATCGATTGAAAGAGAGGTAGGAAGTGGGAAGTTTAAGAGGGAGGGAATGGGAGAAAGAGGGAAAGAAACCGTTCAAATGAAGGGGTGGGGGTTTTATAGGTTGAATTTTTTTTAAAATTTCCCAACCGGGTCGGGTCGAGTACGCTCATTAATGACGCGACGACTCCCCGACGACGGTCCGTCGCAATTGCGACAGTCCGTCATTAGTTCCGTCGCGTGTGCCCTAGTTTTGAAAATAACTGAAAGACGTACCTGGCACGACAGATTCATGCAACGATCCGTCGTGTCCGTGACGGGCCATAGATGGGTCCGTCAGTGACTGCTGCAGAGTGATTTTCTGCAGAATTTCCTGGTGATGTGCCTGCAAATTTAAAACCCATTAGTAGAAAATGTTACAATTACTAGAAAGAAAAACTATAAGTATTGAGTTGCCTCCCAACAAGCGCCTGATTTAACGTCGCGACACAAATGAAGACACTTGATTACTCAGACTTCATCAAGATGGTATCCTTCGATCACTTCATTCGCCGATTCAGCATGCCCGAAATAGATTTTTATGCGTTGTCCATTCACCTTGAACTGCACACCCTCCTTAGTTTCCAACTCAACTGCTCCATGAGGGAATAGTTGGGTAACCAAGTAAGGGCCAGTCCATTTGGACTTGAGCTTGCCCTGAAACAAGCGCAACCTAGAATTGAATAAAAGCACCAAATCCCTAACCATAAACTCTCGTTTTTCAATTTTTAGGTCATGGTACTTCTTCATCTTTTCTTTGTAGAGGGCTGAGCTTTCATAAGCTTTCAGGCGAAATTCATCGAGTTCATTCAACCCAGTTAACCATTGTTCTGCAGCTTCGCTCCAATCCATTTTCAACTTCTTCATAGCCTACATGGCTTTATGCTCTAATTCAAGCGGAAGATGACAAGCTTTCCCATATACAAGTTGGTAGGGGGACATACCTAAGAGAGTTTTATACGCTATCCGGTAGGCCCAAAGAGCATCATCAAGCCTCCTTGACCAATCCGTTCTACTGGCGTTCACTGTTTTTGACAATATCTGTTTGATCTCCCTATTTGACAGTTCAACTTGCCCACTAGTTTGAGGATGGTAAGGGGTGGCCACATTATGGCGAACCCCATATGTCTCCAATAACCCCTTGAACAATCTGTTGCAGAAGTGGGAGCCCCCATCACTAATAATTGCCCCTGGGGTGCCAAAATGAGAGAATATTTTTTTAAGAACGCAGTGACACTCTTACCTTCATTGTTTGCAAGGGCGATAGCTTCCACCCATCTAGATACATAATCAACCGCTACTAAAATATACTTCATTCCATGAGAACTCACTAAAGGACCCATAAAGTCAATACCCCAAACATCAAATAACTCAATCACAAGAATGGGGTTTAGAGGGAGCTCTTGCTTTCTTGAAATGCCGCCATCTCTTTGGCATCTATCACATGCTTTAGCAAACTCATGAGCATCTTGATGAAGAGTTGTCCAATAGTACGCACATTGTAATATCTTATGAGCGGTTCGGATACCACTATGATGTCCACCAACGGGTGAGGAATGGCATGCCTCTAAAACACTCAACATCTCACATTCTGGAACACAACGCCAAATAAGCCCGTCGGCACAACTCCTGTATAAATATGGTTCATCCCAAAAGAACTTCTTCACATTGTACATGAACTTTTTTCTTTGATGAAAGGACAAGTTTGATGGAATAATATCACAAGCCAGATAGTTTGCGAAATCTGCGAACCATGGAATCAAGTCTTGTGAGGCAGCCAATACATGCTCATCGGGAAAAGTATCATCAATATCAGTATTATCCCCTAACTCTCTGATAGCTTCATCTTCTAGTCGGGACAAGTGATCGGCAACTTGATTTTCGGTCCTTTTTCTATCCCTCACTTCAAAGTCAAATTCTTGTAGCAGTAATACCCAACGAATCAACCTCGGTTTCGCATCCTTCTTTGCCATCAAATATCTCAATGATGAATGGTCACTATGCACTATAACTCTAGTACCTAGCAAATAGGAGCGAAATTTTTCAAAAGCAAAGACTACTGCAAGGAGTTCTTGCTCAGTCACTGTGTAGTTCTTCTGAGCTTCATTTAGGGCTTTAATAGCATAGTAAATGGGGTGAGGGATTTTGTTCTTTCTATGTCCCAATACAACACCAAGAGCAACCCCACTAGCATCGCACATCACCTCAAATGGGCTGTTCCAATCCGGAGAAATAATGATAGGTGCAGACACCAATTTTTCTTTTAGCTCGTCGAATGCTTTAAGACAGGATTCATCAAAACAAAATTTACAATCTTTCTCCAACAGTTTGCACAACGGATGTGCAATCTTTAAAAAATCTTTGATGAATCTCCGGTAAAAACCTGCATGCCCAAGAAAGCTTCTCACACCTATTGAAGAGATAGGTGGGGGAAGTCTCTCTATTACCTGGTCTTTAGCTCGATCAACATCTATGCCCTTTTCTGAAACGCGATGACCCAAAACAATACCTTCTTTCACCATGAAATGACATTTTTCCTAATTTAGTACTAAATTGCAGTCTTCACATCTTTTAAGGACCTCAGATAAATTGTTCAAACACCGCTCGAATGAATCACCAACAACAGAAAAATCATCCATAAAAACTTTTATAGTATCTTCCATCATGTCGGAAAATATCGACATCTTACATCTCTGAAATGTGGCGGGTGCATTGCACAACCCAAACGACATTCTTTTGAACGCAAAGGTCTCATATGGACAAGTATAAATGGTTTTCTCTTGATCTTCTGGTGCAATAGAAATCTGATTATACCCCGAATATCCATCAAGAAAACAGTACCACCCTTTTCCGGCAAGTCTATCCAACATCTGATCCATGAAGGACATAGGAAAATGGTCTTTTTCAGTCCATGCATTTAATTTGCGGTAATCCATACACACCCTCCATCCAGTAACCGGTCTCATTGGAATAAGTTCATTTTTCTCATTGAGGACCACATTCATTCCCCCTTTCTTAGGTACACACTGAACAGGGCATACCCAACTACTATCGGCGATCGGATAGATTACTCCGGCATCCAACCACTTAATGATTTCCTTCTTCATGGCCTCTTCATAGGTGGATTTAAGCGTCTCTGGTGCTCAATACTTGGCTTATGATCGGGCATGAGTTGGATTTTATGAGAACAAATACCAGGAGGGATCCCAATAATGTCCACAAGAGTCCACCCAATAGCTCTTTTGAACCTTTTTAGCACTTTCACCAAACTCTCAACTTGTTGTTCATTCAGGTCTGATGCAATGATTACCGGCAAAGTGTCACCATTTCCTAAGAATTCAAACCTGAGATGAAGTAGGAGAGCATTTAGTTCTAACTTTGGAGCCTCCTCTATAGATGGTTTCGAGGGTGGAGACTCATGATTTTTCATATCTAACTCATATTTCCTCGGTTTAAACCGAACATCACCTTGATCAAGAGCCGTGACTAATGACTCATGCTCTTCAATGCAATCGTTATCAAAATTCATTATCACTGCCGCTAATACTTCTACACCTAGACGTTCTTCTATTTGTGTCTCAGATGTCTCACCAACGTTGTAGGATATAGCAGATACAGATTGGAACTCACCACTCTGCCTTATGGACCTACAAATGTTAAAGATCACTTCCTCATTGTTCAACCAAAATTTCATCTGCCCCGTTTCCATATCTACTAAGGCTCTTCCCGTTGCAAGGAATGGCCTCCCAAGAATAATATGCACTTCAAAATTGACTTCACAATCAAGAATAACAAAATCTGCCAGAAATATGAACGACTCCATTTTTACTAGCACATCATGGAGTATCCCTATAGGAGTTTTTACTTTTTGATAGGCCATCAGTAGGCGCATAGCAGCGGGCTTTGGATCACCCAAACCCAACTTCTTGTAAATCGAGAAGCGCATGAGATTTATGCTTGCCCCCAGATCACATAATGCTTTCGCAAAATGTAATAGCCCGATTGTACAAGGAATAGTGAACACACCCGGATCTTCTTTCTTTTGTACCAGAGATCTTGTAGCAATAGCACTACAATGCTGCATTCTATCATCATCCTCAAAAGTGACTGATCTTTTCTTTGTAACCAGATCTTTCTTAAACTTGGCATAACCGGGCATTTGTTCTAAAGATTCTACCAAAGGGACATTGATAGAAAGTTGCTTTAACATTGTTATAAAACGCCGATATTTATCATCCTCGGTCTTTTTCACTAATCTTTGAGGAAATGGGGGTGGTGGCCTAGGCATGGGAGTTACCTTTTTAGGCACTTCAACATCTTTTCCAGTGTTATCTTCTACTTCACCATTAACCTCTACAACTTTATCAGTATATTTTGTCACCTTTTTCTCATTAGATGGCATAAGTGGGTCAATGGTTTGCTTACCACCACGAGTAGTGATTGCCATACAATGCCCATCATTTTTTAGATTTTGGACAGTGTTTCTAGGAAGAGTGCCGGTTGCCGTGTGTTTACAGTCGCAGATAATTGGGCCAATTGTAACTCAAGCTGCTTAATCGACATTGCATGTGTATCGATTTTTCGCCCAATACCTGCTAAATCATTCCTCAACTCTTTAGTGTGCTCATCATTAACATCGAACCTCCTCATCATTTTATGCAACATATCCTCAACTCGGGCCATACTCCTCCACCATTCCTAGGAGTAACTTCACGATTTTGAGGAGGATCATAGGGCCCATTCCTATCATTCCTGGTAGTGCCCCAAAGTTGTTCACTCTGTCTTTGTGGTTTAGTTTCTTGGAGACCGGGTAGTAGCGTGCTAAGAAAACATCCCTTAGTTGGTTCCAAGTGAAAATTTAGTTATAAGGGAGCTCAGTGAAGCAAATAGCAACCTCTCCCGTCAGTGAGAGAGGAAACACTCTTAGCCCAATTACAAGCAAGTCCAAGTCAGGCCTCCCTACACAGCTTTTACACATTGCCCTTACCTTAGCTATATGGGCATGTGGATCCTCAGAAGGTAGCCCTAAAAACAAACCTCTGGCAGTGAGCATTTGCATCAGGCTAATAGTTACCACAAAGGTGTGGCCTGGTGGTAGAGGGGGCAAGACAAGTGGCCCATCGGAGTCTGCTATATTGTCATAACCTCTGTAGTATTCTTGGAGCCGTGGAGCGGGATTTTGTCCCCTCTGTTGGTTTCACCCGGAGCATCGGGTAACAACTGACCATGAACATCAACCAGAGCTGGGATGTTCTGGTTTGGATCATCATCATTAATTCCCAAGTTTCGATTCATGTTGTGTAGTGTACGCTCTTATACGTGATCGTAGGGAAACAAGGGTTCTCTTCCTCTCCGTGTATTTGGCATACAAGGAAGATAGTTCTGCAAGAATAATAAAAACAAGAAACAAAGTAAAATTAAGAAAATATCGACTAAACAATAGTAATAAGTTTAAATTAATTAAAAGCTACTTTCCCCGGCAACGGCGCCAAAATTTGATACGCTCCAACTTACTTCTCAAATAAGAAGTAGAGCGGTCGTATCAACTAAAGAACCCAACTAATGAGGTTAGGATCGTTCCCACGAGGAAAAATAGTTCAGACTTAACTTCAATCTATTATTACTACTATTTAGTCAATTATTTCCTTGGAAAACACAGACAATACAAATGGTTTTTTTTATTTCTAAATGAATGAAAATAACTAGCTAAATTAAAAGAGACAACTAACAGATTCAAATGTTAATCAATTAATAAAAGTAACTACGGTTTACAAGTTCCCCACAGGTTCTTAACTTGATAATTCTAACTATAACAATTCTTTCCTAGTATCTTGCATGCAAAGTGATAAGTTATGTATTTCTAAATCCTTGGTCCGACATCTAGAAAATTTCACTCCGCACCTTGGTCCGCCTACGTGTGTTTCTATACTAACCCTTACCTTTACCTCATATTAAGCATCGTATTCGATATTTGACTAAGTTATTACCTCGAACCAATCAATACTAGCCTATTAGATAGTATACACTAAATCTATGTTGATAATTCTTTTCCTATTATCTACCTCCTTGGTCCGGCAAGTAGCATTAAAGCGAGTTCTAACGTTGGCCATCTGTTAAAAAGAATTCTAAGCGAAAGAATTATCAATACTGCAAGACACTATTATAGAATTGTTATTTTAGTTAGGTTTTACCTCATTATTCGCTTATGGTTCCCACAACCCTAGTTATGGAGTTTAGTTACCCATAGTCATAATCACAATATTCATATATATGATATAAGAATTCATGCACTTACTTCAATGAGAAAGAATAAAATCTAGAAATTTACTTGATTAATCGACAAAATTACCAACAATCAACTCCAGAGAAAAGTGTAACAATCCAAAGTGCAATAATCAAAATAATCTCTTCACAAAGAATATAACATAAAAGTGTCTAATAACCAAGAGTCTAACCCCAAAAACGAGGTTTTTTGAACTATTTATAAAAAAACAAAAACATAATCAAAGAAGGACTCTATTTGCTGAAAATCTATCAAAACACGGTTGGGTCGACGGATCTCGCGACGGGTCGTCGTGGTCACGACGGACCGTCATGGACTCCGTTGTCCCATACTTTGTAAATTCTTCTGTTGCTCTCTTCATTACCCTCGACGGCAGGTATGACGGATCGTCACAGGCACAACGATTCGTCGAGGGTCTCCGTTCCATAACACTTAAACTCTTGGAATTTGGGTACTGGGACTACTTCTCTGATCTTCACGACGAACCAGCAAAACGGACCGTCATGGCTATGACGGTCCGTCACGCACTCCGTAACCCCAAACTTGGTCAGACTTCCCCATCTTCCTTTAGTAGCTTCACTACGATGCCACCTACGGACCGTCATAGGCACGACGGACCTTCACAAGCTCCGTAGGTGGTTCCTTTCTGCATTTCTTGCTCAAAAACTTTTGTGTTCATCTTTAGACAGATTTCCTGGAAATAAAGAGAAACTTACATAAAAATTAATACAAAAAGTCTTTTGGACACACACTAAACTTAAGGAAAAAGCATTAAAAATACCGTGAAACCACGGTATATCACCTCCTTACTTCACCAACTCATTGTCGCTTGCTCCATTAAACTTAAACTAACAAACTACATCATAAAAAGGACATTCATATCCCAATTGATTCATATCACAAAGAATAAACCAAGTAAAAGTAGTTGTTTCACTGGACAGATTGTTGGGAAAGTTGTAGCGTCCAAGAAGGATGCAAAAGATAGTAGCCCTATTGATGATTGGAAGGATAAAGATATGTTTCTACGAAGTTTGGTCTCGAGCACATTGACAGAAGAAAACATGTACCTAATTGTGGGCTACTCAACTGCCAAGGAGATGTGAGAATGCTTGAAAAAAAATTATATTCAAGCAACAAAAATAATTAATTTTGCTATAGGTTTAGGTAAGGCACAATATCCCACCCTTCATCGATTTGTTAATGCTCTCACAGGCTTTGATATAAGGGAAGAGAAATAAGAGGTACAAAAATAAAATCATAACATGATATTATTTGCTAAAAAAGACAGGGGAAGAGGAAACAACAACATCAACATACCGAAGTATTGATGAAACAAGTTTTTGTTGGGTATTCAAAGTTTTTTTTACTGGATATTCAAAGCAAACTAGGAGTAATCATTCCTCTATTCTCTAGTTTGAGGGGAAGTGTTGAAGAAAAAGGAAACTGACGATTGGAACATGTCAAAGGAACAGGTCCAGCGCAGTTGACTTACTTGTCTGCAGCAAGTGTTGATGACGAAGGAAGCTGATGACTAGAACATGTTAAATAAATAGGTCTAACGAAGCTGACAGACGAACTTACAACACTGGTTTAGAATTAGAGTCGTACTAGGATTAGACTAATTATATTTATTAGGATTTTATTTCGTCAAGAATTATATCATGATTAAGATTATAGTTTAACTAGGATTAGATTATTTATGATTGCATTATTATTATTATTATTATTATTATTATTATTATTATTATTATTATTATTATTATTATTATTATTATTATTATTATTATTATTATTATTATTATTATT
>JAPDHL010001909.1:4203891-4288612 GCA_032847665.1 Solanum chilense | reverse complement strand
TTTGTAGTTATAATATGTGGTCTTAGCTTTTATGATCCTTGTAATATAATGAGTGCACATATTAGAATTATCCTCTATCTTGTATTTGTTTGAGAGAGAAAATACCAATTAATAAAAAGCTGAACTAACTTGATGAATTGGAGTTAACGTTTGAGTTCGAGAGAAAAGAACTTTAAGATCAAACCATTGTAAGCGAGGGTCAATGTTAGTAAAACTTTAGGCCCGAGAGGAGGTGAGTGGAACATATCTGATTAGACTGAAAAATGTCAGATGAAATTAATTCACGTAATGTTGTAAATACCGAATTTCTTGAAACTTAATTACGAAAGAAAACTAGAACTAACATTACTGTATACACAATCTAGTTTCTCTTAATCAACTGAACAAACTCTATCACGTGATATTCTTTTAGTTATTAATCTATATTTCTACTACAAGTTTTAGTAACTATAACATCTATCCCAAATGAAATTTAGTTTCCTTTATTGTGTGCATATGAGATAATAACGACATTCAAATAAATGCGACACTGAAACCTTTTCTGTAATGAAATCTTTGTGGGATCGACCTCAACTGAAGTTGTGTTAGGTAAATTGACATCGGTCATTTACACCTCTTATTTTAGGTGTGAGTTTCGACATATAAAATTTTGTGCGTGTTTTACTAGCTTTTATTTGATTTGTAGTTATATTTCGTAATTTTACGTCTTGTACTTTGTCCGTGTCTCCTCTAGGTGAGTTTGACTGTGTATACCAAATACTAGAAGTAATGGAGCCCTACTAGTCATATACAATTCTAAACATTGAAAAAAGTTCAATATATGGCAAATACACATGAACTTGAGGCACATAGACAAAGATTTGTATTGAATACTCAAGCCGTCACAACAGGTTTTCAGCCGAATGCTGTGAACAACCAACCTAGAGTAGTGATCGACAACATAGCAGTGGAGAGAATAATTCCTCCCCACCGCCAACAAATATCTCCAAGGGGTAAAGCTTCGTATCTAGATCATTCGATGTATGAAGATAATGATGCTAATTTGAATGGAGATGGAGCCAATGGAGCAATAGTGTTACCTACACTACCTCCACGTGTTAAGTTAACAATCACCAACACTATGATTCAATTGTTAAATAAGAAAGGTATGTTCAGGGGGCAGCTGGTGATGATGCAAAAAATCACTTGACGAACTTTGTGTCAATCTACAAGTCATTAGAGATTCCTAGAGTTTACCAAATAATTATGAGACTGAGGTTGTTTCCATTGTCTCTTACTATAAAGGCAACTAACTGGTTGAATGATATGCAAAACGACTCCATGAGAACTTGGACTGGGCTGAACGAAGCTTTCCTTGAATGATTCTTTCCAGAATCAAAAGAGTTGCAAATGAGGGATGAAATAAGTACGCATAAGTAGCTACTAGGAAAAGCAACGCATGGCACCTGGGTGAGATTCAGCCAAAAGCGGAAGAAAATTTCTATCCATGATCTCATTGAGAGGCCTTTGAAACAAGGTTCCTATAGATCTTTAAACTATGTCACTGAACTTGTTGTTGATGCATTGTGCATAGGGTCATTCATGAGAAAACCATTCTTTGAAATTATGCAGCTGCAGGATGAGGTGTCAAAGAACAACAGGGCATGGAATACAAGGGATGCAAAAGTAGTAGATCTTGGGCATACTTATGAACTTTCCACTGAGCAAATAAAAAGAGAAGAATATATGGACCAGGACATGGCACACATGAGGACCCAAATATTTATACTCATGAAGTACGTGGTCTCGAAGTCTCATAAGGTCAATGTTGTGGTCCAACATTAAAGGTATGAAAAATAGGACTACTTTCTAGATGAGAAGGCTAACTACCTTGTGATACACACAAATTACACCTCCTTAAAGAAGCATAAGAAATCGTTATCAATTAAAGAACCCAACTTGTAGTTGGAGTTGATCCCACGATGAATAAGGTTTATACTTTAACATAGTAGACATTTTTATTCATTTAGTCAATGTATTACCAAAAACAAGTAATTAAGGGGGGGGGGGGGCAATTTCTGAAACAATTTTTTAGGAATTTATGTTACTAATCAGTGAGAAAAATTTAAACTTTCGTAGTTATCAAGATGAGAAAGTAACTAGGGTGTTAGTGTTCCGCACAAGATCATAAATGTAACTCTCCGAAAGGCCATGACCTAGTATAGGGACTCACATGATGAACTGATACTTGTAACACTGTCTTTAATCCTAAAATAATGAATTGAAACTAAGTAGGAACTGTTAGAGTCAAAACGTTAAGAAACGACCATGACATCCGGAGAATTGTGAAATTTGTGCTAGTGCCTTGGCATGTTTCATGGGGTGTTAGAAGTCGGAATTTAGAATAAATTTGGTAGAAAGGTGTTAAACGTGTATTAGAGTGTGTTTAGGATCGAAACTTCCAGGTACAAATCCCCAAGGACCACCCTAAGGAACCTTGGAGAGGACCCTTCAATTTTACCCAAAATTGTCAAATTGGACAGTGCGCATCCACGAGCCAAACGATTAACCGTCGTTCAATCAACGCTTTGTCAATGGATTCATAGTTTAAACCTTAGTTTATTTTCCCAAAATGGTACGAAATACAAGTCTCTTTCCTAAACGATGCCCTTGCAGGATGGGTCATCGATGGGACTACGGGTTGTAGGTTGGGGTCTAGTGGTTTGGGGGTCGACTTCTCTGTAAGTTTTCAGTTAAGTTGGATTAATTAGTTAGTTGGTTATTCAATTATTTAAGGGTAAATATATGGTTAATTAAGTCATTTTAGGGACTATATAAGGACTAACCGTCATTAAACTAACCTAACACCCCATGATTCCCAAACCCAATTCTCTCCAACTTCTCTCTACCTTCTCTCTCTATTCAAACACTCCATTGAAGACCAAGCTTCAAGCATCACTAGGGATTAAATAAATCATATTTTCTCCATAAAAAACTAAGAAATACTAAGGTATGAAATCTATTCACTCTTGGGATCTCTTTCCCCAAGAGGCTCTTCGAAATTGTTTTCTAATGAAGTCAAAAAGTTGGATTTTCTTCCAATTTCGTAATTGATCTTACAAATTGATTTGATGTTTGTTTCCTTTGATAATTATGATATATTACAATTGTTTTTTTTAATTGTTGTATTTATTAGTCTTTGACCTAGTTCTATGGAACAATTCATGATTAAACCTTTCCCCCCTAACACTAGGTTATGAATTGAGGTGAATTGATTAGTGATGATCCACTTGACTTAGTTCTTGTATATATTAATAATATATGATGTTATTAAGTTACTTGTTTTATGAATATTTTTGGATTTATGGTAAGATCTTGAAGGAGGCTTATGAAGGAAAATTGGTAAGACTTTCTAATTTTGAGTTCTTTACTTCAATGGTGATGGCTTATACTTCATAATTGTATTCAATTGATGTACTATATGTGATTAGATTAAGAATATTATTATATGATGATTATCATGAAATGTCTTGACTATGTAAATTGTGGGATCATGTTAAGGGTATGATGATACAAGGTTGAATATGAATCACATGTTTGCCTTACTATGATATGACTATGATGTGTTGATCTCACAAATGAAGGGTTGTTATGAAAGGAAATTCTCATGCAATACCTAATAATATAATTACTTGATATACAAGGGGTTAGTCTCTTATGGCCTATACTAAGATATGATGATTACGAAAGTCTTAAAGACATTTCAAAAAAGGGCTTTAGCTTAACACCGAGTGAACTTGACAATGAGAGGTGTTGAATTCCCAATGGAGGGGAGATTCACCAATGTTCCCATGAGATGAGACTCCAATTATAATTGTCATGTAGAGGGTTCAAGACATATCTCCTAGTTCTTTAACTATGTTGCCTCCATATGAATACTAGCTAGTGAGAACCTAGAATGCTATGTTCATGTTTTAGGTCTACCTTGGCAAGTAGAGTACCTTTTTTCGGTGTAGGGTTTCATTACATCGGATTCCATGTTAAGATGACATGGTCTATTATCTGTTAAGGCAATTTTTCCTAAAAGTAAAAATGAAAGAAATAAAGTGAACACTAACTAGGGTGACTTAAGGGGTTCTACTTAATGTAGGTAGGGGTATGGAACTCTACTTATGCTTGTCACAAGTTTACCTAGAAGGAAGTCCAAGGAGGTTGTTCTTATGTACTTATGATATGAATGAAATTTATATGATGACTTAACATGTTAATGATCCTATATGATGTTAGTTTCATTGATGTAAATGCTATTGTTCTAAGTTAATGTACATGATTATGAAAATTCATGATATGACGATATATGAAATGTATACATTGCTTATGATCCTTTACTTGGTTTACTTGAGTATGTGAGTTTATGAGTCTTAACTAAGCATTGCGCTTGTAGGCTTCGGAAGGGGTTGTGAGTAAGGGTCTTATATGATATGATATTATGAACTCTTGTAAATGAATTGTTGTTATGACATTATGTTGGTTTTATTCATGCTTATATGATCTTAAAATGATGCCATTCATGTTGATATGACCTTATGTTGATACTATCCATGTTGGCTTGACTACAAGATGATGTTAGTGTTATGCCTCGTATTTTTATACGTAGTGCGCGTCATGATCTAGTAGACGTAAGTCCGGGAAATGAGATTTTATTTTAAGTTCCAAGTGATTAAAGAAATATTAGGCAAGGATGTTAATTCCAAATGTGTTGTTAAGTATGATTTGGATAATGTAAGTTCCATTAACTTTAAGTGAGGGATTAATTAGTGGCTGATTAGGATTAATTTAATCCAGTGGGCCCCCAGATTCAAGGCAAAAATAAAAGGAATCAGATTGGGAGCTGGCCTTAGTGGGACACGTGTAGAGGGGGGGCTCCCTCCACTCCATACTATAAATGAGGTGGTGAAATCCACTCCATACTATAAATAAGGTGGTGAAATACATTGCAGCATATCATCTTCTTCACCACTTGGTTTAGGCAGCCATGGAAATGGAGAAAACCAACCCTGCAACTCTTGGCCAACAGCTGCAAATAATTTGGTTAGTAATCTCTTTGCTTGGTGCGTTAATTCTTTTGAATACCTTTGTTAATTATCCATTAATATTAATAAGGAGGCGTGACCAGTAGCTTAGGAAGTTTGTTTTAGTTATTGAATGTGCAAAGCATGAACGGAAACCATAATCGGATGATTAGTGGTGTCGTTTTGGTGCTAGGGCTGTTTTGATTAAAACAAACTGCGGGAAAATTCTGTTTTGACGTCATGTATATGTTAATGTGATTATGGGTATATACTCCAAAGGATGGATACGATAAGGTAGATGTGTTGCGAATTATAAAACAAGTTACTGCTCGGTGTGTCGTTGCTTCGTTACTATGGTTGCCGAGACGGAACTATTTTAGGGGAGGGGACTGTTTAATATGATTCGTTGGGTTATATGTGTTATTGGTATTGCTGTGGATAATTTGTGTTGTTGTCGGATTGGGATGAAGTAAGGAAAATAGGGGAAGTGCTGCCGGATTTTCGTTAGATTATTAGCTAGCTTACAAAATAGTAAAGCGCGACGTTTATCTAATTGCGGCACGATTGTTGCTTGTTATAGATTAATAGCTTGAGCAGTAAATATTGGACGTGCGGCTCGACTATACGGTATGTAACACTATCCCTTCTTTCTTTTTTTGGCATGACTTTTAAAAATGAGCGAATAACGAACAGGTTTGATACTTACCTCTAGAGCGTCTAGGTGACGTATATTCTTGCTTCCACAACTATTCCTCTATATATCGGCTATGTCTAAGGCTATGATGATTTCTCATATCTATGGTAGTTCTTCTTAGAGTCATTGAGATTTTACGTTTCCACATCGTGCTAAAGGTTCTTAATCTTGATAAAACGTTAATCTTTGGTAATACTCCTTACTGGTTCACGTTGATTGTTCTATTAAGTTATAAGAAATGATTTTAATTGCATATGGTTGCTCATAATATTCTGCTCGTGCATAGAGTCCTTTATCATTTCACCGAGTCATGGGCCGGGTAATGTTCGTGCGGAGTTTCTTGCATATGTCACCGAGTCCCTCACTAGAGGGCCAGGTATGTATATTATATATGTGATTGGTGATGAGGATGGTTATGATGATGATGAAGACGGAGATGATGTGATGATTATTTTGCCGAGCCCTTTACTAGGGAAGCTGGGCACCTTATATGTTAAAGATATGAATGATTTTCACTTAAAAGGGTACATTTGTAGTGATATTTTGTTTCGACTTACCATATTGGTATCCTGTCATTTTTACCTCATGCTTTACAAACTCAGTGCATTGTCCGTACTGACCCCCCCTTTCCTCGGGGGGCTGCGTATCATGCCCGCAGGTGTAGACGCACAGTTCGGTGATCCTCCCGCCTAGGATATCTACTCTGCTGATTGGGAGAGCTCCATTGTTCTGGATCCTAGTCATTTTGGTACATAACTTTTTGTGTAGTCTTTTGCTTGTGTATGGGTATGGCGGGGCCCTGTACCGTCGAGTTTCACTACGGTACTCTTAGAGGTCTGTGGACATTATGTGGGTTGTATATAAATGTTTTGTATAATGGTCTGGACATGGTTTGTTTGGGATGTCCGCTTGTACAGAGGCAGTCTTGTCGGCTGCGTACATCATTGTGTATTGTGTAGTGGAAGCCTTGCCGGCTTGCGTATGCTATTATGCTTTGGATATTGGAGGCCTTGTTGGCTCGCATATGTTGTTACGGTTGAATGGTTATGACTCCTTATGAGACAGATCCACTATATATATATATATATATATATATATATATATATATATATATATATATATATATATATATATATATATATATATATATATATATATATATATATATATATATATATATATATGTATATATATATTGTTAGCGAAAACGTGAAGTTAAAGAACAAGGAAGAACAACAATATTTAAGTGGTTCAGATCAAAATGATCCTACGTCCAACAAAGAGCAACTACACCAATATTTATTTCACTTTACAAAGAATACAAGTGAAATACTACAAGAGGGAGAACACAAATTCCTTAAAAGGTGAGAAGGCAAGTTAGAGGATAATTTTGAAAATGAATTAAGAGCTACCTATTTATAGGAATAAATTCATCCTATTGATGTCATCTATGACATCACTATGTGTCAAAATTGTCATGGTTAAGAATATGAAACCATTTGCGTGAATTTAACCTACCAAGATACTATATTTGACTTTTTCTTTGTATTAGTTATCTTCCTACCAAATATTCATGTTAATTCATCTTCCATTTAGTTTGATTCCACAAGAACTAAAACCAACTCTTTCAATCTCCATCTTGGTTTGTGTTCCAAGCATGCGTATAAACACCTCCGGCCATACCTTCTAAGCTTACTGGGCAATCCCATTGTAAGAAACAAGAAGAATCAAACCTTTGTTGAACATACCAGCTCCACCTAGAAGTTGTTCCCCCAGAGTTACATCACTTGATGCATACTCCCGCCAAGTCCTTGCAGTGTGTCAACTTAGCAAGAGGGACTATTTTGGTCGACATGTCTTCAACGTTATCATTTGTGATAACCTTCTCAACCTTGATAGCTCCCTCTTCTACGACATCTAGAACAAAATAGAATCTGACATCAATGTTTTCGGTGCACTCATGAAATCTTTGATTTCTAATCAAATGACTATCACATCTTAGAATTGATTAAGGTTGAACCGAATTTAATTCTGCCACCAAATCTTTCAACCAGATAGCTTCTTTCACTGCCTCTGTTGCTACCATATATTCTACCTCTGTTGCATACAAAGCGACAATCGATTGTAAAGTCGATTTCTAACTAATGTCACTGTCAACGAGAGTAAAGATGTATCCAGTTGTGGACCTTTCTCGATCAAGATCTGCATAGTCAGATCTACATAACTGAGGATCGAAATACCTTCACTTTTACGGAAGGTTAGGCCAACATTAGGAGTTCCTTTGAGATATCTCAATATCCACTTGACATCTTTCCAGTGCCTTTTTCCTGGATTTTCCATGTACGTGCTTACCAACTTACAGATTGGGAAATATCTGGACGTGCGCATATCATAGCATACATTATGCTACCAGCTGCGCTTGCATAAGGAACCTTTGACATATGATCCACCTCATCCATAGATTGATGCATTTGTAACTCTGAAAGTTTGAATTGAGAAGCTAACGGTGTACTTACAGGCTTGCTCATATTCATATTGAATCTTTCAAGAAATTTTTTGATGTACCTGTTTTGAGAAAGATAATCTCCATTCCAAGGATTTTCTTTGCAACACCCAAATCTTCCATGTCAAATTCCTTGCTCAACGGTTTCTTCAAAATATTTATCTTTGTGATGTTGTTAGCAGCAATAAGCATATCATCGACATACAACAATAGAAAAATCATAGAATTACCAGACATCTTCTTGTGATATACACAACTATCAAATGCACTCCTCAAAAATCCATGTGTAGTCATGAATGCATCAAATATCTTGTACCACTCTCTAGGGGATTGCTTCTAACCATTTTCTTCAGTTGGCATACATGGTCTTCTTTTCCATTAGCTAGGAAACCTTCAGGCTGATTAATATAGATTTTCTCTTCTAGATCACCATATGAGAAAGCAGTTTTGACATCAAGGTGTTGATGCTCTAAATCAAATTGTGCAACTAATGCTAATAGCACGTAAATTGAGCTATGTTTGACTACTGGAGAGAGGATCTTATTGTAGTCAATTCTCTCGTTCTGACTGAAACCCTTTGCAACCAATATTGCCTTGAACCTAAAATCTTCCAGTTCTGGAATACCTTCTTTCTTTTTGTAGACACATTTGCATCCAACTGTCCTCATCCCCTTTGGCCTTTTAAATAAGACCCATATCTCATTTTTGTGAAGAGACTCTATCTCTTCCATCATGCCTAACCGCCATTGTGAAGCATCTTTGCAAGAAGTTGCTTCAACATACGAAGAAGGCTCGATATCCTTAATATCTTATTCTGCAGCTACGAACTCATGTGAAATCAGATTTTCTAGCTCTATAAGACGTTCCGAATTCTGTATCTACCTCTTGTCCCTTCCCTTCGCAATTGTGTATGGCTCATTGGCAGCAAGTTCTTTAAGATCTGCATCTTTTGACTCATCAATTTGATTCTCTTGATCTCGTTCCTTGGTAAGCTCCATCGGTAGCTTCACCTGCTCATTGTTCCCGTCTCTTGATAACTCCACAGAAACTTTATGAGGATCAAGTATAGAAAATTCATCAAAAGTAACATCTCTACTAACTACAAATTTGAGTAAAGACAAACACCAAAGTTTGTACCCTTTTACTCCATCTACATATCCTACAAATATGGCCTTTTTAGCCCTTGGTTCAATCTTTCCATCATTAACATGATAATAAGTTGGACACCCAAATATTTGTAAGTATGAATAGTTAGAGGGCAACCCAAACAAGACCTCATCGGAAGTCTTAAAGTCAATTGTTGATGCTGGAGAGCGATTGACAATATGAAAACAAGTATGAACTGCTTCAGCCAAAATACTTTGGACATCTTGGCTTGTAAGAGCACACAACGAGCCTTCTCAAGAAGAGTTCTGTTCATTCTCTCGACAACTCCATTCTATTGTGGTGTGCGCCTGACCGTCCTATGCCTTGCGATCCCATAAGCCTTGCAGAAATCATTGAACTCTTCAATGCAAAACTCCAAGCCATTGTCTGTGCGAAGATACTTGATTTTCCTCTCCATCTGATTTTCAACAAAAATCTTCCACTCTTTAAATGCTTCAAAATCATCACCTTTTGTCTTCAAGAAATGCAACCAAACCTTTTGTGAAAAATCATCAATGAATGTGAGAAGATACCTCTTTCCTCCCCTCGATGGAAGCTTAGAGGGACCCCATAAATCTGAATGGATGTAGTCTACTACCCCTCCCATCATGTATTTTCCAGTGCTGAAGCTGACCTTTTTCTGCTTCCCTAAGACACATTGCTCAAAAAATTTGAGTGTGTTGATCTTCTCACCATTTAAAAGGTTTTGGTTGCTCAACATCTCCAATCCTCGCGCGCTCATATGTCCTAGTCACATGTGCCATAATTTTGCCTTGTCATCATTAGATAATTGCAGTGTAGATGTATTAACAGAGTCAATAATGGTGCTTCCCGCAAGTGTGTAAAGGCCATCCTCTAGCTTGGCCTTCAACATGACTAAAGATCCTTAAGTAACTTTCATAGTTCCTCTTTCACTCATGTACTTATAGCCTTGTTTATCCAAACTATCCTGGGAGATCAAATTCTTCTTCAGATCAGGAACATGAAGGACTTCTGTAATAGTCCTCACGATTCCATCATGGTAGAGAACATGAATTGAATCAATGCCAACTATTTTACAAGTTTCATTATTGCCCATTAGTACAGTTCCTCTGCTTGTTTCATAGCTGCTGAACCAATCTTTTCGGAATGTCATATGCAGAGTACAACCACAGTCTAAGATCCATTTGTTGTCATAGACTCCATTATTGCATGATGTTGTTAGTACATAATCATCATCATTATCATGTACTTTGTCAACAATGGATGCACTCGCCTTTTCTTTGGACTTCGACATAGGGCAATCTCGTTCAAAGTACCCCTTCTTGTGACAGCCCCAACACTCCGCATTCTTTTTGTTCACACGAGACTTTGATCTGTACTTCGATTTGCTCCTTCCCTTTTGGCTAGTACGACCTCTTACAAAGAGTCCACTAGCTTCGTCACTTTTGTCTCCTTCAAAATGCATCCGCACATCACAAGAGTTTAGTGCTTGCCGCACTTGCTCAAGTTTAATAGGTTGTTTGCTATACATCATTGAATTCTCAATATCACGATATTTTGAAGTCAATGAAAATAGTAAAGAACATGCAAGTGTCTCCTCGTCCTTTTTAATTCCAGCAGTTTGTAAGTCCATCACAAGTTTATTGAACGCATCTAGATGGTCTTGCAACAAAGTACCTGAATCCATCTTAAATGTATGAAGACGCCGTTGTAACAACATCCTTGTTGTCACTGACTGGTCCTGGTAAAGCCCTTCCAGCTTTTCCCATAACTCTTTGGCCGTCTCTTCGGTACTTGTACTCACTTCACAAAGTACGTTAGGTGCAAGGGACAGTTGGATTGCACTCAATGCATCTCCTTCAATCTTTTCCTTGTCGGAATCCGATATCTTATCGGGGTACTTTCCATCAATAGTATGGATTGAACCTTCCCTCCGCAGTAACGCTATCATCTGGAATTTCCAGATATTGAAGTTGTTGCGCCCACTAAATCTATCAATTTCAAACTTCATGGAACTCATTCTTTTACTTGTTCTTCCTTTTCTACTATAATGTATTTGGAACTACAGAAAACCAAAGTAATCCTTTTCTGATGTGGAAGTTTAGACTGTGCTGCAACCACAGAGCATACTCAGACAGAACCTTGGCTCTGATACCAATTATTAGCGGAAACGTGAAACTAAAGAACAAGGAAGAACAACAATATTTAACGTGGTTCGGATCAAAATGATCCTACGTCCACCAAAGAACAACTGCACCAATATTTATTTCACTATACAAAGAATATAAGTGAAATACTACAAGAGAGAGAACACAATGCCTTAGAAGGTGAGAAGGAAAGTGAAAGAATGATTTGAAAATGAATTAAGAGCTACCTATTTATAGGAATAAATTCATCCTATTGATGTCATCCATGACATCACTATGTGTCAAAATTGTCAAGGTTAAGATAGCAAACCATTTTATGGTTTGCCTAACTTTCACCTACCAAGATACAATCTTTGACTTGTATTTTGTACTAATTATCTTCCTACCAAATATTCATATTAATTCATCTTCCATTTAGTTTGATTCCACAATAACCAAAACCAACTCTTTCATATATATATATATATATATATATATATATATATATATATGACGTTGGGGTTGGCTTGATTGATTAAATTCCATATTGTCTTAGTTTCAGTTGGTTATACTTAGCTGGTTTGTATGTCGGTGTCCAAAACGGACACTAGTCACGGCCCATCGGGTTGGGTCGTGACAGTTAGTCTTGTGTTGTATATGGACTTGTCTTAAGATATATTATGCCTATTGGATTGAATATGTTCTTAATTGTGCATAAAGGATTTTCAAAGTAACTTAGCATGGTTTTGAACAAAATGCCCTTTTAAACATGATTTCAATGGTTTTACTTGCATATGCTTCCATGCTTAGTACATGTGGTTACACTAACCCATATTCTCTCCCTTTTCCCAAACAATGAAGGTTAGGACCATTGAAGTTTGGGAGGCCACATTGCAAGAAGCTTGGACATTTTCCCCAAGTTATTGGTAGGTCCTCAATTTTCGAGGATGTTACCATTTCTCTATTCTAGATATGTTGTTGTTATGTCAAAAGACAATATTCCATTCCTTTATCTTTAAGACTATTGTTGTAAGCCTATATGTGTCTCTCTGTATTGCAATATGGGATATGCCCAAATGTTGTAACATCTGTATATAGTTTAATGTGAGAAAATTTTATTAGACTATTTCATATGTATTGGTTATGATGTCTAACGAGAAGCCTATATAAGCTTCACTAAGCGAGTAGTCTATGTAAACTCCATATATGATATGTGAGAGGTCCATGTATAACTCAATATGTAAAAAGTTTTTAATTTTCTGCGTTTTTACCTATGATATGTTATGATGAATACTAAGGACTAGTCTAAGTCATCTCAGAGGACGAAGACACCAGTTACCTCTATAGGATGATCCCCGGTCTTGACAATAATGCGGTAATCCTAGCAATAACAACCCTTTCATAGAGTATTACAAGCAAAAAGACAAGTTAGGTATCTTTAATTCCTTGGTCCGATAACGAGAGAGTTTCACCCCGCATCTTGTGTCCCGCTACGTGTGTATAATTTTACTATCCCTTATCTTTACCTAATACATGACATCATATAGATGTATGACATACTTTTCATCCTCGCACCAATCCACATTAGAGTATTAGATAGTATCACACTAAATCTATGTCAACAATAATTTTCTTATTAACTACCTCCTTGGTCCGACAAGTAGCAAAAGTTGAGTTCAAACATGTGTACTCGTTAAAAAGACTTCTAAACCAAAGAATTATCAATGCTTGCAACACCACTATTCAAGAATTGTTTGATTATTATTCATACTTGGTTAATTGCTCATGGTTCCTACAACTGTAGTTCTAGATTTTGTGACCCATAGTAGAAAGATTACAATTCATTTTTTAGATGAAGAAATCATGAAATTACATAATTAGAAGAATAAAGCCAGAATTTCAACTTGAATTGCAATGTCAAAATCTTCAAAACGTGGTTTAGTATCAATAATTGTTAAAGTTGCAAATTAATCTCCAAAGTGAAAAACTAGAACAAAAGTAATAAAGTCAAACCCCACAAAACGAGGTTTAAACATATCTGTAGAAAAATAAGTCCTAACTAAAAAGGAAACAAAACAAGGAAATAATGTTTTAGGACGTCTCTTCAATTTATGACACTGACCTACAGACCGTGGATTGTCCTATGGTCCGTAAGTCCCTAGTGTGACTTAGGACTTAGTTAAATTTCTAACATCCAAAAATCAGCGTATTTGAAGCAAATGATAGATCAACAATACAAACCATAGACTGATTTATGGTCTGTGGATACTCTTTCGTAGCTCCAAACCTAGAACCTTCAAAATTAGTTACTAGAACCAATTCTCTGAATGATTTTATGAAGCGATAGTATGGTCCGTACATCAATCTACGATCCATCCATTGCAGCCGTGGTTCCATACTTTGTCAAGAATTTCCGGATCTTCTTCAATGCCTTGCCTGCTCATCTACGTCAACCATCTATGGAGAATGAATTGACCTATGTCCCGTTGATCAACTCCGTAGAGGTCGATTTTTGCACATCTTTCAGTGGAGTGTCTCAATGTTCGCGACTAAATATATTTTCTACAAACATGATAAAAATACACAAAAATTCAATACAAAGTGGCCCTAGACACATATAATTCTTAAATGAAATGTATTAAAAATACTGTAAACTCACGGTATATCAAAACACTTAACTTAAATTCGTTGTTTATCCTCAAGTGATGCACTAAGACTCTACATGACATTTGTATAGAAGTAAGCAATTTAAGAACAAGCAATTACATGTCTCTCCACCCCGATTCTCTTTTTGGGTGCAAACATTTTCTCTCAAACTCAGCATGCTAACTTGTGTGGATAAAAACATGACAATGATCGACCAATCAACACACAACATACACTATTTCACTATTCCTCAAGTACCAACTTTTTGATAAATGTAACTATTCCCTTACTTCAAATGAAATCCTTTTTTGTCACACAACAAATATGATTTTGAGTACAGGGATTCATTCGACACTCACGCTCAAAATTAACTTCAAGTACAATTAGTGCTTAATACCATAGGCTGGCCCTTATTTTCACACCTTAAACACTCACAACTAGGTTCTATGATCACTATAGTACTTTCTTGTCTTGTAACGTAGGCTCGGGGTCAGTTGTTGTATATTTGGGTACTTTTTAGTGACTTCCTGCCTTGCTTGACAGAACATTTGGCTTTCTATCTCTTTTTTCCCTATTTTTGACATCTTACAAATTTTATCTTCTTTCGGTTGATTCTCTTCAACTATGGATGTGACTTTAGATTTTGTTCATCTTTAATTTTCATGTTCTTCATTTTCTTGAGTTTTTTTCTTTAGGTTTCAACAAGTCACATCCTTTCCTGTTCTTTTTATCTCTTTTTTCACACCAAACTCTTTTTCTGTTTTCAACACCAAACTCTTTCATACCCATTTTTATTCTAGTTTCCTCTTGCATAGCCACCCTCAACTTATGGATTTTCCATTAGTTGAGGTGAAAATATCCGATGTCGATCAGGGCCAAGATTACAGTCACTTTGTACCTTATCCACCCTCAACTTAGGATTTTTGTCTAAGTCGAGGTGCACATGTCGAAGGAGGGAGCGGGGCCAACCAATAATCTATGGGAAAGTGAGTGAAGGTTTTAGAAAGAAAGGGTCTAATTCAGGCTCAAACATTAGTGTAGTTAGTGAGGTCCTTGTGTTAGGAGAAATATAGGCTGGTTCCTTCTCCGTATATATGCCATCGTCGATCAACCGAAGAGTCAGGGTAGTCGACTTTGCTTTTCTCCTTTTTGATTATACCACTTTCTTCTTGGGTACCATAGTACTTGTGGAAGGGTCATTAGTATAAAAATACATTTGAAATAATTTTAGAACAAAGAGTGAAGAAAAGCAAAAACAAAAAAAACTACAGACACTGTCTTCGGTTTCATTGATCTTATTCCATTCTAACTTGACATTCTACGTTTTGGATCATGCCTCCTCGTGGAGCTAACTTTAGGAATGCGAACGTTAGGAATGCAAACGCAGCTTCTTCAGTCCCAAATCAAGAAGCCTCAAATGCTGAGTTTAGGAATGTCATACATATGTTGGCTCAGAGTATGACTAACCAGAACAATCAGGTTCATGCTCATGAAAATGTTGGATCAGTAGCAGCAAGGGTCCGTGACTTTGTTAGGATGAATCCGCTTGAGTTCTTAGGATCGCAAACTAAGGAGGATCATAAGAAATTATTGGATAAGATCAAAAAAATCTTTGAGTTAGCATCATACCAGTTGAAGGATGTTGCTCACATCTAGTACACTCATTGGAAGGAGATAGGGGTGCAAATGCAGCTCCTATCAGTTGGGATTGCTTTAGGGAGACTTTTCTCGATAGGTTTTTTCCCAATAGAGTTTAGAAGCAAAGTTTCAGGAATTCATGAACTTGAGGCAGGGTAACATGGCAATCCAAGAGTATGTGGTAATGTTTAACCAACTTTCGAGGTCTTCTCCTCATATAGTTGCTGACTCCAGGGCTCAGATAAACAAGTTCTTGTATGGAGTGTCAGATTTGGTGAAAACTGAGTGCAGGAATGCTATGTTACTTAGAGATATGAACATCTCTAGGCATATAACTCATGCTCAGCAGGTTGAGGGTGATAAGCTTAAGGAACATGCTAGGAAAATAAGAAGGCTAGGATAGGGAACTATGACTATTCTCAATAGAAATTGTGTGGTGGAAATCGCTCATAGAGTTAGTAGAAATTTTCAACTCCAACCCCTTCTTCAACTAGTATTCCATCCTACAAGAACAGGTATGACCAGAAGGGTAAAGCACCAGTGTCTAAGTCTCATCGAAGTGTTTCAGGCACCAAGACTTACCCACTTTCCCTAAGTGTGGTAAAAACCATACGGGCGAGTGTCTTGCAAGAAAGGAAGTTGGGTGCGGTCATTCTGGTCACAGGTTGAGGGATTTCTTCTACACAGGGTCAAGGAGATGGAAATGGAAAAGATAAGTCTACAACTTTAGCATCACTAGCAAGTCGACCAACTCAGCAGAGTAACTCATCTGGTACATGTGGCGGTCAGCACCAGAACAATTTGTATGATCTTCTAGATTGCCAGGACTAACAAGGTTCTCCTGATGTAGTCAGTAGTACGTTATGTGTCTTTGACCTTGATGTTTATGGATTATTATATCTAGGGGATACTCTTTCTTTTTATACTCCTTACGTATCAGTCCAATTTAGTGTCACTCTCAAAACTCTATCTCAACCTTTCTCAGTCTCTACTCCAGTCGGTGACCCAGTTATAGCTAGACGGGTATATAGAAACTTCCCTGTCATAGTCTCTCAGAAAGTCACCTTAGTAGATCTAGTATTGATAAAAATGGTAGACTTCGATGTCATTCTAGGAATGGATTGTTTACACACATGTTATGCCTCAGTCGATTGTAGAACTAGGATAATTTATTTTCAATTTGCAGACGAACCAATCTTAGTATGGAAGGGTAGTACCTTAGAGCCTATGGCTCGATTCATTTCTTACCTGAAGGATAGAAAGATGATATCTAAGGTTTATCTCTATCATTTAGTTCGGGTTAAGGATTCTAGCCATGAAACCCCAACTCTTGAGTCAATTCCAATAGTTTGTGAGTTTCCAGAAGATCTTACCGGAGTTTCTCCCGAAAGGGAATTCGACTTTCTAATTGATATCCTTCCGGATACCCAACCTTTTTCTATTCCTCCTTATATTATGGCTCCAGCAAAGCTTAAGAAGTTGAAAGATTAGTTGAAAGACCTTCTAGATAAGGGCTTCATCATACCTAGTATTTCACCAGGGGGTGCACCAGTGTTGTTCGTAAAGAAGAAAGATTGTTCTTTCAGAATGTGCATTGACTATAGACAGTTGAACAAGGTCACAATGCAGAATGAGTATCCTATCCCCAGGATCGATGACTTGTTTGACCAACTTCAGCGTGCTAGTTACTTCTCAAAGATTAACTCAGATCGGGCTATCTTCAGCTCATAGTCAGAGATTGTGACATTCTGAAAATAGCCTTCAGAACTCGGTATGGTCACTATGAATTTGTAGTCATGTATTTTGGACTAATTAATGCTCCAGCAGATTTCATGGATTTGATGAACAGAGTGTTCAAACAGTACTTGTACTTGTTCATTATCGTTTTTATTGATGATACACTCATTTACTCTAGGAGTGAGGAACAACATGCAAGTCATTTGAGAGTTGTTTTACAGACTCTCAAAGACAGCCTGTTATTCGCTAAGTTTAGTAAATGCGATTTCTAGTTGCAGTCCTTTGCTTTTCTTAGTCACATTGTATCTAGTGAAGGGATTCGAGTGGATCCCCAGAAGATAGAAGCAGTGAAACAGTGGCCCACACCTACCTCTGCTACATATGTTTGGAGTTTCTTAGGTCTAGAGGGTTATTACAGAAGGTTTGTGGAAGGATTTTAATTTTTAGCCTCACCATTGACTAGGTTGACTCAAAAGGTGGTCAAGTTCTAATGGTCATATGATTCTGAAAAGAGTTTTGCATAATTGAAAACTAGATTGACTACAACTCCTGTCTTGACTCTTCCAGAGGGTTCAAATGGTTATGTTATCTATTCTGATGCATCCAGAGTTGGTCTAGGTTGTGTGTTGATGCAGCGAGATAAGGTTATAGCGTATGCCTCTAGACAGCTTAAGGTGCATGAGAATAACTATCGAACTCATGACCTCGAGCTTGCAGCAGTGGTGTTTACACTCAAGATATGGAGACACTACTTGTATCGTGTTCATGTAGAGGTGTTCATCGATCATAAGAGCCTTCAATATGTGTTCACCCAGAAAGAGTTGAATCTTCGCCAGAGGAGATGTCTTGAGTTCATTAAGGATTATGATATGAGTGTACATTATCATCCTGGTTAGGCGAATGTAGTATCTAATGCTCTTATTAGATTATCTATGGGTAGTGTAGCCCATGTTGAGAAATAAAGGAAGGATCTAGTGAAGGATGTTCACAAGCTTGCTCTCTTTGGAGTTCGCCTTATGATCATATCAGATAGCGGTGTAGCAGTTATGAATGGGGCAGAATCGTCTTTTGTAGTAGAGGTTAAGGAAAAGCAATACAGTGATCCAATGTTGCTTGAAGTTAAGGGTGCAGTCCATGATTAGAGATTAGAGGTTTTATCCCAAAGGGGAGATGGTGTACTTCGCTGCCAGGGTGGATTGTGTTTTCCGAATGTGGGCCAGGTGAGATAGAATATTCTTGCAGAAGCCCATAACTCTAGGCATTCTATTCATCCAGGTTCCACTAAGATGTACCATAATCTGCGGGAAGTCTACTAGTGGAATGGCATGAAAAGGGATATAGCAGACTTTGTGAGTAAGTGCCCTGATTGCCACCAAGTCAAGGTAGAACATCGGAAACTAGAAGTATGACGCAAGAGATCGACATTGCTACTTTGTAGTGGGAAGTGATCAATATGGATTTCATCATATGGTTACCACGCACTCGCAGACAACATGACTCCATTTTTGGGTAATAGTTAATAGGAGGACTATGCCAAGATTTACATTAAAAAAATTATGAGGTTGCATGGTGTTCCTTTGTCCATTATATCATAAAGAGGTCCTCAATTTACCTCTTATTTCTTGAAGTCGTTTCACAAGGGTCTTGGAACTCAAGTTAACCTTATCACAACATTGCATCCGTAAATGGATGGACAGGCAGAGCGTATCATTCAGACCCTTGAGGATATTATGAGAGCTTGTGTTATCAATTTCAAAGGTATTTCTCATGATCACCTTCTTCTTATTGAGTTCGCTTACAATAATAACTACCATTGTAGCATTTAGGATTCCCCTTATGAGGTTTTATAGGGGCGTAGATGTAGATCTTCTATTGGTTGGTTTGAAGTAGGTGAAGCAGATTTGATAGGTCCAGATTCAATCCTTTATGCTGTGGAGAAAGTGCAACTCATTAGAGATAGACTTAAGACAGTCCAAAGTCGTCAAAAATCTTATGCAGATGTAAGGAGAAGGGAACTAAAGTTCCAAGTTGATGATTGAGTTTATCTCAAAAGCTCACCTATGAAAGGGGTGATGAGATTTGGAAAGAAAGCAAAACTCAGTCCTAGATATGTAGGCCTTTTTAACATCATTAAAAGGGTTGGTAAGGTGGAATATGAGTTAGAGTTGTCAGAAGAATTAGCAGCAGTTCATCCGGTCTTCCACATCTCACTCTTGAAGAAATGCGTTGGTGATCTAGCCTCTATATTGCCATTAGAAAGTATGGAGGTGAAAGATAATCTTTCTTTTAAGGATGTACCAGTTGAGATTCTTGACCATCATGTTAGAAGGTGGAGGAACAAAGAAGTTGCTTCAGTCAAGGTTCTGTGGAGCAGTCATTCCATAGAGGGATACTTGGGAAGTAGAAGTAGCCATGAAAACCAAGTATCCTCACCTATTTCCTTCCGATTCCTCTCCAGCTTGAGGTAATAGTTCCTCTTCAGTTTTCCAGTTATTCATGCATAAACTCAGTCTTAGAATCATGTTCCCTCAGTTTGTACTTGAATTTTCAGCGCATTTGCAAGTTCTCGAAACTCAATTCAATCAGAAACTCAGCTCTCATTGTTTAGTAGTAGGGCTTGCAGCTCTCTCCCTCTATTCAAGCTAGTTTAGTCTTCAGTCGGGGATGAATGTTACCAAGGGGGAGATAATGTAACACCCCATATCCAAAACATACCAAAATCCACTTTTTCAGAAAATCTACAGGTGCAACAGATAGTGGCCATCGATGGACCGTAGCCTGACCCACGGTTCGTCCTACACATTCGTCGATTTGGTCAGCAACCACCTAAAATCACAATCTAGAAAATTTGGCTAAGTATCGAACTAAGGACAGAATTACGATCCGTATTCTGAGTACGTCTATCGACACCCCATTCACCCACTCTCTGACAAGAGCCACGGATGACAAGCACGGTCCATAGGTCTGACGATAGGTGGGAACTAGCAGACAGTTCAGGGGAAATGTAGTAGGGTCAATATCAAATGGTCGTAAATCTTAGCATAAAATAAATTGGGTGTTCAATCACGTACCCACAGATAGATACTTAAATTAGCCTTCCATAGCCACCGACCTTGCTAAAATTAGACCTTCGAGCACAACATTATTCCCTTTTTAATAAAGGCTAGTCGAACAGGCCCAACCTACGAACCAAACGACGGACCGTCAGTCCGGGTCATTGTTTGGTCCAACAGAAACTAACCCAGAAGTCTTTTGGTCTTTTCCCACTTTGTTTAAACCTTAAGATACGTCGTTTTGACCCTAAATCATCAAATTTTAGTCACTTTAAGCCTAGAAACATAACAAGAACTTACCTACGACAAATCATTCAATCAAAAGTTAGAAAATTAGAAGCAAGAAAGGAGAAAAAGCTCAAGAACCCTAGTTAAGGAACGAAGCAAGTTTTCAGCATTTCCGACCCCTAAATCTAAGTATATCTCCGTTAAATTCATCACCAGGTATGTGGGATTTCAGTACTGGGTTTCCTTTCACCCATTGGGTCCCTAGTTTTCAGTGAGTTCTTTATTCTCTTATCATGATTAAACCTTGGGTTCCTAGAAATTACTGCAGAACTTTATGATTTAGTTAAAATATATGTTACAAATCAGATTATTATCTTATTACTTAGATTATCACATGAATTTTAGAATCATAGCTTTTGTATTTCTTTAGTTCTTGAATTACACATGCTAGGTCATATTCATTTATGCAGTTATACATGCCTCAGTTTTTAATACATCATTATCAGATTAAATGTTATATTCTCAGTTTGTATGTTCAGTTTCGAGCTATCCAGTATTTATAGAAATTCATACATAATCAATTAACTACATAAATCAATGGGAGTAGCATAATACCGAGTTGGACTAAGGTTTAGCGTACCCAATTAGTCCTAGAACTACTAGCGAAGTAGGTTGTAAGTCTCCTCTGTGGGCGATCAGTTTAGTGATCACGCCAGCATGCCCTTATACTACTGGCAGGGTATATTGGGTCCTCTCGATAGGAATTATACATCAGACTTCACATTTAGCTCATGTGGTATTATTACCGTTATTAGTAGCTCCCACAGCTCAGTCAGACTCTCTTGCATTGACCATTTATCACTATATTCAGTATTCAATTTTTGCATGTTATAAATTGGTCATTGCATTCAGTTTGCTCGGAATTTTTATACTTGCTTTTGTGTTTGTTCAGTTATGTTTTATTTCATCTTTATTCTATCCTACATGCTCAGTACCTTCCAAGTACTAACGCATACGTGCGCCACATCTTCTCGTGATGTAGGTTCAGGTTCGCAGCATCCAGTTCACGCATTGATCAATTTTTTAATCTTCAATTCGACAGATTCTATGGTGAGTTATCATTCTCAGAGGACAATAGTCATGATTTTCTTTTTACTATTTAGTCTTTTAGTTTAAGTTTTTCTACACTTAGCTGGGGCTTGTCCCAATATTTCTAGTCAGTTAGAGGTTTATTTCAGCCATAGTTAGATTCAGCTTAGTATTGAATTAATTTTTCCTTTGTATTAAACTCATTATTTTCAAATATTTCAGTTATAGAATATGAGTATTGCCCATTTTTTCATTTTAAATTATGATTTAGCTTCCGCAAACAATTTATTTTCTTTAGTATGCTCATGATCATGCCAACAAGGTTTGCTTGGGATCATTTGTGGTCCTAGGTTCTGTGTCCGCGTCTTGGGGGTAGTCTCGAGGCATGACATCAAGGACTCCACGAGCCGTTATGAAAGTCATGGTCTTTTAACAATGTCTAGGTGAAGGACCCCCTCACTGTTGGGTGACTTACCGTCATATTCAGCACGGGCCATATAGGCCTCTATGGGAGGGACGCTGGACATGGTAGTCTCTGGCAAGCCCATACGATCACCATAACGAGCCATCATGTTTTCCACCATTGAAGGGACTCATTTGAGGTAGGTTTGGGGAACTTAACATGGAGCCCTTTCATGGGTTGTTTTCCCCTTCATGGTCCATTATGGGCTCCATGAAGGGTTCCATGGTCTAGCCTCTAGCATGTGAGTTTTAAATCAATCTCATTTCCAGTCTTTCTTGAATCTGAGGTGTTATAATTTTTATGGCTATTATGGAGATGACAGATTACCCATGCCTCTTAATACTAAGGCAAGTTAAGATAACTACTATTCCATGGGAAATCTTAGCACTAAGAGGATATTAAGATGAAAATTGTCTCATAGCTTGAGTACGGGTTTCTAGTACAAATTTCCTTATCCCATAATTATGTGCCCCTGTAGGATTATTGTCTTAGATATACATTATCTAGATATTCATGGTCTTACCTTGGAAAGTAGGACACCCCTTTTCGCCATGGGGTAGACATGAGATTCTATGTTAATAGTTCACATGGTCTTACATGTCAGTTCAAGGTAAATCGCCCACATTAATGAACTAAGGTTAATTGTACAAGTATGTCGCGAATTTTTTAAAGGTGTTAGCTTTCATTGACTATGTTTCCTATGTTTTTAACTCTTTTACCTCATGTTTTTGCTTGGTCATTACATGCCACGAAAATGTCCTTTAACATGATTTCATACTTTTATGCATGACTTGCATACTTGCTATATAATTTGTGCTAGCACATACTCAAAAGTATATTGCTTATGCTAACACATACTCTTGCCTATATTTTTCTCACTTTAGAGTCTTGACACTCCAATTTCGCATCTATGTGGCTAGAGATCTCTTAGTTTATATTAAATATTATTGAGTCCTGATGTCATGAGGATTGAGCCTATTTCTTATTTTCATTACTTTACTTTATTCTTTGTGATGTACGGGTTACGTCCCAAAAGATCTTGCTATTTTAGATGGATCTAGGACTATGTATACTTCCACTTCTTTTTTTCTCAAACTCTTTATCATATTAATTGCCTTTTAAATCTGTTCTATTATTGTATATGTCACATGTTATGTGGATTCTATAAGGAATATCGGGGTCCTATACACCATGTTACACCTAAGGTTGGTTTCTACATTGAAATTATATACATAATAATTATTCTATTGAATTCTTAACCTCATACTACACTCTATAGAATTTTACTCTGACTATTTGTTGGGTAGGTTATATTGACAATGATTTTTTACTCTTTTTAATAGTATTGAAGAGTAGTTTGAGAATTATAAATAATGGCGTTTCTACCGAGGAGAGGATGTTAGGAATTAAATTTGTGAACTAATTTGCATACTAATTTGCTTGTGCTTGAACAAACTTACGCTTGTGTCGATTAGTAGATGAAATAATGAAAACAAATAGTAGTGACAACTCTAGTCTCCATGAATAAGATAATTATGTTATAAAGGATGATGATTAAACTTCTCATATCACCAATGATATCGGACCAATTCGGTTACAACATATGCACAAGGATATCACATTTTCTCTAACCGCACCCATGTTGCAGTTAATCAAAATGAGAGGGTTATTTGAGGTTTTCTGAATAATATCATAATCATCACCTCAGAAATCATGTAAATATGTGAAATCCTTTTGTGGTTAGTGGTTAAGGTTATTTCCAGTTTTTCTTGACAGGGAAGGTTACCAGGTGGTTGATGGAGTTGCCGAAGAATTTTACTTCTTCTTGGAAAGAGTTTCTTGAAGCTTTCTTTGAGAGATTCCTCCCCTCTTCAAAATTTATGAAATTGAGGCATAAAATTCACTTTTCAAACAAGTGAATGGACAAACCGCATATGAGACTTGGCCACGTTGCAAGAGTGTAATACTACAATGCGCTAACCATGGTTTTACGAACAAACTCTTGTTGCAAAACTTCTTCCAGTGTCTTAATGTAGTTAAAAATAGTGATAGTTGACCATATTATTTATGGAAATATCGTTAGACAACCATTTGTTGTGGCTTCAAGATTTCTTAATGATATGCCGAAGATTAATCAAGCTTGGTATACTAATAAAGATAATGTGTCACTTCCACACTTTGGAATTCTTAAAGATAAAAAAGAGAAAAATGGGGAGCGTGACAAAAGAATTGCTAATCGACTACTTTACTTGTTATATTTTTCGAGCATGTCATTGGAAGAGGCTTAAATTTAGTAAATCTTGTTTCTTTAAGGATATGTGATGAGAGGTCTCACTTAAGATGTGGATCAAGGTTTGATAGAGAATAATAAAGGTAGTTTCTATGAAAAGGAAAGAGAAGATGCAAAGTATATGTCGCCTTTCGAAATACATGATCCGGTGAGAACTCTAATTGAAGATTTGGTGACCAAAATTCTTGAAAAAGTAGAGAGAACCAATATGATTTTGCAAGAAATGAAGAGTGACGTTTCATCTTTGTCCACCACCATAATCTCACAGTCATCCTCTTTCATGTCACTTGAAGAAAAGATGATCCAGTTGGATGCCCTTGTGTATGCAAATCACCTTAAAAAATTGTGACCAATGTGAATGATAATGCAAAGGATTCTATTCAAGCATCAAACATAATCACTAGAAGTGGAATGACATTTAAGGAGAGACCGAGGCTCGATAATGTAGATGATCTAAGTGTGGTTTCCAATGATGAACCACCTAAGGCGATGGGTAAGATGCAAACAAATAGGGTTAAAAGTGGGCCTAAGTAGAATGTGAATGAATGTGATGTTGCAACCGCTACCACATTACCTCTAATTAAGATATCTCACCCCTTTCCTCAACAATTGAGGAAAAAAAATAACAATGTCAAATTCCAAAAGTTTGTGGAAATAATAAAAGTCATGAAAATGAATATTTCTTTGGTGGATTCATTGACCGAAATCCTAGGTTATGACAAATATATGAAAGAATTGGCGATAAAAAGAAGAGGGTGATAGATTTTGAAACAACTCAAATGCACAAATATGTGGTGGTGATGACAAATAAAATAACCCTCAATAAAAATACCCAAGGGCTTTCCCTATTCCATGTACCGTGGGTGCATGCAATTTTGCAAAAGCATTGTGCGATCTTGGTTAAAGCATAAATATGATGTCGTTCATCGTATTTAATTATCTTGGTCTTGATAAAAGAAAAGGGAAAAACATGAGGCTCTTGATGGATGATCTTTCAATAAAAGGGATCAGTTCATGTGGTTTATGATGTGATTCTTTATTTAGATAAGTTTGTGTTTCCCGCTAATTTGTAGTGCTTGATTGCGAAATTGATATGATATGTCAGTTATCCTTCATAGACCATTCTTGATTACAGGAAGTTTTGGTTGATGTGGAGGAGGTGAGTTGAAAGTTCAAGGGAATGATGAAGTATTTAGCTTCTACATTCACAAGTCGATGAAATATCCAAGTGATATGCACGTTGTGGTCTCACTTGGATCAAATTGATGAAGTTGTGACAAGTATTGAGGAGGACTCATATAGTGGGGAGACATTGGCATATGTGTAAATTAGATATGATCAAGCCAGAAAAAGAGACTATGATGAAGTTGTGGCTGCTCTTGTGGGTAAAGGCTCACACACTTCATTTCAAAAGAAGCTTTATCTCGATTTTCTAGTCTAGCACTATAACTAGCCAAGCCATCTATTATTGAGCCAGAAAAATTAGAATAGAAAGAACTTCCTCCTCATATAACATATGCTTTCTCGGGGGAAATGAGACACTACTGGTTATTATTTCGAGTGATCTTGAGAAAAGGCGAGTGGAGTTGTTAGTCACTGTGTTGAAAAAAACACATTAGAGCCTTAGGGTGATCAATTTCCAACATCGTGGGAATTTCTCCAAGTGTGTGCACTCAAAACATTAATTTGTCTAAGATTGTAATATAAATATTGAGCACCAACGATGTCTAAATCCTCCGATGTAAGAAGTGGTGAAAACGAAGATCATAAAATTGTTAGATATATGAGTTATTTTCAAATTGTGGATAGCCAATGGGTGATTATGGTCCAATGTGTATCGAAGAAGGGTGGTATAACGGTAATCCCTAATGAGAAAGGCTCAACTTGTTGCCAGTAGTCCGATGAACGGGTGGGGTGTGTGCATGTATTATAAGAAACTAAACTCATGGACCAAGAAGGATCATTTGCCTATGCTTTTTATTTATCAAATACTTGATAGGCGGTGGGTACAAAATGGTATTGCTTTCTTGATGGGTATTCCGTATATAGCCAAATCTCTATTGCACCAGAGGATCAAGATAAAATGACTTCCATATGTCCTTATAGTACTTAATCCTTCAAGCAAATACCCATTGGGTTGTGCAACACACCAGCCACTTTCCAAAGGTGCATGTTATGATATTTGTGGATGTAGTGTAGGACTCTATAAAAGTATTCATGGCTGATTTTTTTGTTGGTAGATATTCATTTGAATGTTGCTTGAAGCACTTATAGATGGTAATTCTGTGTGTTTCCAGCTTAGTTTTTAATCCAGAGAAATGACAATTCATGGTTAAGGAAGGAGTAATTGTTGGGTATAAAAAGTACAGGGGTGGGATTGAAGTAAATCAAGCTAAAATCCATGTATTTGATTAATTACCTACCCCAATTTCAGTGAAGGGAGTAAGAATATTCCTTGTACATGCAGGGTTTCACTGGTGGTTCATTAAATACTTCTCCAAGATTGCTATTCCATTGTGTAAGCTTCTTGAAAAGGAAAGTGTGTTCAAATTTGATGGTGCGTGTTTTGAAGCTTTCAAGAGTTTGAAAGAGAAAATTATCCCAGCCCCTATCCTAATAGAACTTTATCAAAATCAACCCTTCAAAATGATTTGTGATACTAGAGGATTGACACTCAGATCTGTTCTTGGGAAACACAAAAATAAGTTCTTCCTTTCCATCTACTGTGCTAGAAAAACCTCGAAATGTGCTCAAAAGAATTATACCATCACTGAGAAAGATTTGTTGGTTTTTGTACATGGGTTTGAGAATTTTAGACCTTACTTATTGGTTACCAAAGTTTTTGTGCATAGTAATCATGCTGCTCTATGATACATAATAAAAAAGAAAGAGGCAAAACCAAGGTTGATTTGATGGGTGCTTCTCCTTCAAGAATTTGATTTCGAAGTGAAAGAAAGGGGTGTGAAAACCAAGTTGATGACCACCTATCAAGGATTGGATAGGATGCTTTGTGGATTATGGACGAGAAATTGATGATGCTTTACCCGAATGAATTAGTAAGGATGATTTCTAAAACCTCTGCCCTTTGTATGCTAATTATGCGAAGTTCATTGTATGTGGGCTGTTGCAAGATTATTTTAGTAGCCATCAGAAGCGAAATATTTTATCTGATGTGAAAAATTATATTTGAGATGAACCTTTCCTCTTTAGGGTGTGTACTGATAATATTTTCGTTGTTGTGTGCCCGAAGTGGAAGTGTAAGAAATACTAGAAGTCTGCAATGCTTAGCAAGGGGGTGGACATCATGTGGGTAACTGTATAGCTACTAAAGTGTTGCAATATGAGTTGTATTCCCTCTTTATAGCTACTAAAGTGTTACAATAGGAGTTCTATTCCCTATGATGGTTAGATATTCCCATGACTTCTGCAAATGTTGTGTTCAATGTCTACCGCAATGGAGTTTCTAGGAGGCATAAATTGATGTTGTCATAATTCTT
Organism: Solanum chilense; assembly: GCA_032847665.1. NCBI lineage: Eukaryota > Viridiplantae > Streptophyta > Magnoliopsida > Solanales > Solanaceae > Solanum > Solanum chilense. Next base: position 4,260,469 of record JAPDHL010001909.1, on the reverse strand, counting down.
GAAGTTGAGTTTTTTTAATGTTTAGGGAATTGATTTCATGGATCTTTTACTTAGCTCTTTTGGGAACAAGTACAATTTAGTGGCATCCATGATGTCTCGGGGTGGAGGCAATAGCTTTATTTAGCACTGAAGGGAGAAGCGTCACCAAGTTCATAAAGAAACAAATTCTCACAGGGTTTGGAATTTGAAGTGCCAGGGCCATTATAAGTGATGATGACTCCCATTTTTTAAATAGCCAATATGAGGTTCCTTTGTTTATATATGGGGTCAAACACAAAGTTTTCACATCGTACCATCTGCAATTTAGTAGGCAAGTCGAGGTGTCCAATCGAGATTTAAACATCATTCTTGCCAGAACAAAAAATGTCCACTGAACGAGCTGGTCTAGCAAGATCGATGATGCACTTTGGGATTATTGCGCAACATTCAATTATCCTATAGGCATGTCGCCATACAAATTTGTATTTGGGTAGGGTAATCATCTCTTGAGTTTGAGCATAAAGACATATGGGAATTGAAAATGATTAACTTAAATTGGCAAGTGACAGCTAAAATCATGTTAACCAACTACTTGAGTTGGATGAGTTTTGATTACAAGAATATAAGGCTCCGCACTCTAAAAATAGAAAATAAAACATTTTCATGACACAAAATCATACATCGAGAGTTTACAGTGAGTGAGCTCTTCCTTCTTTTCAACTCCCAACTGAAATCTTTCCTCAAAAACTAAAGTTGAAGTTGACTAACCCGTACACAATCACTAGAGTATATGGGGTAATGGAAATTAAAGATGAAAATGGTAGATTTAAGCTTAACGACCAAAGGTTGAAAGTATACTTCGTGGAGGATCGTGATGTGAGAATCCTTGAGGTGGTGTACTTGGATGATTCTTTAGATCATATCCAAAATGTGCCATGACGTCAAACAAAATAAAGGTTTCAAAAACTTGTTTAAGAGAAATAACAGAATGGGAAATCAAAGACGAGTGAGTGAAAAATGAAAGGAAACCATGGCTAACAACTAATTGACTAGTTTATTATTAGGTAGTAAAATTAAATTTACTGTACCTCAAAAGTCGATTCCTAACACTCCTCCTTACTTTGGATACCTCAAACTCCAATTTTTGTTTAAAAGAAGCTTGAATTTGCTTATCGGTAAATCTTAGCAAATAAGTCTGCTAGATGGTTTGTAGACTTATAGTAGACTAGAGTAATTTCTCCACTTTGTTTCACTTCTCTCAAGAAATAGAACTTAATGTTGAAATTATCCGTCTTCTTGTGAAACACCGGAGTTTTTGTGATTGCAATAGCTTCCTTGCTCTTGACAAGAATTGTAGTACTTTCCTTCTGTGATAAATCATACATGATCTTTCTAAGACTTGGTTTACTCCTCCTATTGCTGCAACATTCTTAGATGACCATGAGAATATTCCTGAACCTAGGCAAAAACAATGGCTAGAGGTAATTAACATACATCTGGGGATCTATCCCAATTACTATTTGGGAATCCAAGTAACTTGAAGCTTGGACACTTCTAAAACATAACACCATAGTCAATAGTACCGTTGATATATCTTAATATTCTTTTTGTTTCTCTTAAATGCATTTAACTTGCATATTGCATTAAATGAGATAAGATACTTAAAAAAATAAAATATGAGGTCTTGTTGCAGTTCAATACATTAAGCATCCAATCAAGCTTCTATAATAACCTTCATCAACTTTGTCGGCTCCATCTTCTTTACAGGACTTCTCTTTTTGATTCATCGGTGTGCTCATCGACTTGCATTCCTCCATTTGAAATTTCATTAGAATTTCCTTTTTGTATTTCTTTTGTAAAATGAATGCTTTTGCTTTGATTGATCTCCTTTGCAAGAAAATAGGTCATAATACCAAGATCAGTCATTTAGAAAACTTGCATCATTTCTTCTATAAACTCCTCAACCAGCCTTGTATTATTTTCTGTTACCAGAAGATCATCAACATAAAGTGACATAATAAAGATATTAGTGTCTTTATGTTTTACATACAAAGTGGATTCAGATAAGCTTTTATCAAGGACCAAGTTTAACATATAATCATCTATCCTACTATACCAAGCTCTTTGTGCTTGCTTTAGGCAATAAAGATTCTTTTATTGGAAGATAGACTTTATCTTCATCACCATGTTTCACGAATCCTGATGGTTTCTCGACATAGGTTTCCTCCTGGAGTCTGCCATTTAACAAGGCTGATTCGACATCAAGTTTGAACACCTTCCATTCCATTTGTGTTGCAATTGCGAGTATCAATTTGATTGTGTCTATTCTTGTAACAGGATAAAAAGTGTAAGAATAATCAACACCATAAATTTGTTTGTACCATTTAACTTCATGCCTCACCTTGTACTTGTTCATGGAAATATATACATTTAACTTTGTTCTGAAGACCCATCTCACACCAATGACTTTTCTAGCTTCAGGTTTGTCGACAAACACCCATGTTTTATTTTTCTCAGTCATGGAGATCTCCTCCCTCATTGCTTTCTTCCATTTTGGGTCTTTAAATGCTTCTACTGGACCAACAGGTTCATAGATGGCGATGTTACACCTTTGATAGATATATGACAACAGTCTTCTCCCCTTGACTGGATGATCATTTTCTAGTTCTTGCTGCCAGTGTTTTGTTTTTGGCTCTTCAGGAGGGGTGATGCTTGCTTCTAGAGAGCGTTCTCTAGATTTTTGAGAATTCTTCCAATTCTACTGTTCATTCTCACTAAAATGAACATCTAGTGTACTTTGCATTTTTCTTCTTTAAGAATGATAGACCTTGTAGGCTTTGAAACTCCACTGTAACCAACATGGATGCCAATGATTTTCTTCTGGTCAAGTTTGTCCCGTTTAACCGGAGGAACATGAATAAAACAGACACAACCAAACACTTAAAGAAAACTTAGTGAAGGATTAAACTCGTACCAAGCTTCAAATGGTGTTTTATCCTTCAAAGATTTATTTGAAATCGATTCTACATAAAACTACGGTATTGCTGCCTCTGCCAAAAAGTCTTAGCAACTCCTTCTCATGCAACAGACATCTTGCCATATCCATTTTCCATCTAGTTCTTCTTTCACTAACACCATTATTGGGTGTTAAAAGGTGTGAATGGAAAATGAAGAGTTGTGACTATGATGAAAAGTTGCATCTTTTATGAAAAATTGCGACTTTTATGAAAGATGACGACCTTTCCGAATAATTATGACTTTTCCAAAGGTTTTGGCCTTTATGGTAAGGCACAATAAGAAACTTTCACACTATCCTTTGTTTTCTATAAATTGAGGGATTTCCTCACATTTAAAAAAAAAAAACAATTTTTGGACTTCTTCTACTATTACTAAATCTAATATTCTAAGTGTAGTTTATTGAGTGGCTCGCTGACACAAGCATTTTTGGTATCAACACACTGATGATTTAGATCATTCTATTTAGGGAGGACATATTCCAAATCAAACCTCGGATACTAAAGGGTAATAATTTCCTTAAGGCAACACTATGCATTCCGTGGGCTTGATCTTCTTACTATTTTTCCACATTCTGGTATGTATTACAGTTAGATTTGTGAATTAGTTACAGTTCTTATGTTCTTCAATGCGTCATTTAACCTTGGTAATTTCGTATTTATGCAAAAAATTTTAGAATGAGTAAGATACTCTAAAATACATACTGATAATAATACTTCTCTAACAAAAATATTTCATATATTTTTTCTAATTTATTTCCAATTCTAGTTTGTCAACTAGTTTCAATTTTCTAACTGTGAAATTTTCTTAATATTTGTTGTGTCTTACCAAGTTTTTCAAAGTTTTGTTTAAGTGTCTTAGTAATACATCATGAACAAGAAGCTTAAGGAAATTATTATACCATTGGTATTTCTTGTATTTTATTGATTGAGAGAAACAAATCATGGAAGTAGAAGATAAATACATTACTTCTCCTTATTCGGTGCTTTGTTTAGCAATGTTGAAGTGAGAATGTACAGAAAATAACTAGGTGGTATTCTGGTTAAAGATTACACCATGTAACCTTCTTATTATGTTGTCTAAGGAGGAAAATAGTTTCTAAGAAGTTAACTACTTTGATTTTTATCATGTGTATCTTTCGAAAAAGATTTGCAAATCATATGTTGTGGAGTGAAATTTTCTTGGCAAATAGTGTTGCCTTTAAAATTATATAGCTTGCAAAATGAGAGATGCATATTTTTGTTTGATAAAATAGTATAACAAAATGTTATAGTTGGAAGACTACTTGAAAAGAAAAACATTTTTATGTGATAATCAAGGAATATGTTTAATTTAGTTTTGAGGAAAAAAACCTTTTGTAGTTTTTTATTCATTGTGAATTTGATTATGTCTGATTGATATGGACTAAAACTTTTGTAGTTTTTTTACTCTAGATAAATTTGACTATGGAGTTGATTTGAAGAATATGAAAACTTCACCCACTAAGTCTGTATTGTACTTTTGATTTTTCTACTAAGTTGTATGTATATTTGTGATAGAGGAAAAAGACTAGTGACTTGGGGATTGTCAACTTGTGTCTCTATGGAATGAATTTTGATACTATGTAAAGAATGTCACAGAGAATTGAAACTCTATAATTCTTTCGTAAAATATTATTCTCCAAAGAGGTTTCATATTGTCATTGACATTTCGATAGTCTGGGAAAATATGTAGAAAAACTATTTTCAAATTATTGAAAAATATAGATCTTATTTAAATTGTGAGGTTCTTTGCTTATGATAAAGATAAAATTAGACTTGGGGTCTAATTTAATTTTAGAGCAAAAGATATCAAATTATGTGATAATTTTGTATTAGGTTAGACCCACAAAATTCTTTGTGTATATTTGCTATTGTTGTTGTTGAGTTTCTCTATTAATAGTTTATGGTGTGAGTAGTATGAAAAAACCAAAATATATATATACTTGTTCAAAATAATTGAGTTCTTTTATGAAAGTCACGTGAAATGTTGTGATTTTTAATGAAAAGATATGCTTATTATAATAATAGTATTTGCATAGACATTTATAGGTGAATAGTCATTTCGTATGTTTCTAAAAAAAATTTTTTTTGTCTATATTGCCTTTATTGGACCCGATGAAACTTTACTCATGAGTAGTTCTATAACAATCAAATTGAAAGCTATTGAAAGCTCCTTCTAAAAAGGATAGTTGACAAAGTGATAGTTCTAAACAATGTTTGTATCACACAAAATTGTAAGAAATAGGAACAATGTATAAGTGAGAAAAAACTTACCTCGCGAGGATTTTTTCAAATTCAATATTTTTATTTGTTCTTACTTGTTTGAGTCAAAGTTTGTGAAATGAGAACTCGGGGTATGTCAATTACAAAATCTTGTATGGGAAACTAATAAACTTAGAAGTTTTGTCTAATTTTGAGTGCAATAAATAAAATGGTCAAGTTTGTGTGGAATCCAAGTATGCTTAGCATTCTTATGAATTTGTTGAAAGGAATTTTAATCTCTTAAATTTATTTACACTGACATTTGTATTATGAAGTCAACAACATCTCATGGCGGGAAAGAGTATCTCGTTAATTTTTTTGACATTAGACATGAGTGTCTATTTTCTGAATTGTAAGAACGAGACAATAGCAATGTCTAGACAATGTTATATCAAAGGTGAAAATCAGTTGGGAAAAAGATAAGTAGTGATATGAATGGAGAGTATAAATCTTTTTGTGCAGAAATATATTTGGAAAGTGAAATTACCCATCAAATTGCTGCCCTAGTCACCTCAATCTAATGAAAAACACAACGATGAAAGAAATGATGGATTCATTATTTATAAGTTCTAGGTTACCACAAAACTTTTGTGGAGGAACTACTCTTACTTCAAAAGGGAACAATAAAAAGTATTGTCTTTCATAAAGAAAACAATTTGTTTGTTCGGGACACAGTCTGTTGCATATGAGAAATGGAAAGGAAGGGAATCCAACTAAAACTATTTCAAAGTGTGGAGGTTTCTATCCAAAGTCGAAGCTCTTAATACAAAAAGGATAAAGATAGGGACTAAGACTTTTGAATGTAAACTTAGACTTAAATAGTCTAGTGGAAGGTCTAAACGACCTTGGAAAGATAAAAATGAGAATGTACTTCATAAAGATATTGAAAGGCGTAGTTAATGTCAAAGGATATAAACTTCTTATAATATTATTTTATAACATTTCTTGTTTCTTTTGTAGACTCATCCATTTAGACCGATGGTGTCAATAGTATGATTGGTTCAATCTTTAACGATCTTATTTGAAGTTGGTTGATTTTCCTCCATGAAATAAACTTTTGGGTTCAAAGTGAATCCACAAAAGGAAAATGAAAGTCAATGGAACTATTTACAAATATAAAGCACGAATTTTTATCAAAGGTTTAGACAAAAACAAGGTCTTGATCTTTTCGATATATGCTCGCTTGTAACTAGAATTACATTCATTAAAATGTTAATTGTGTTAGCTGTGATATATGACCTCCAAATTTATCAAATGACTTTGAAAACAATTCTCTTAAATGGAGAATTGGAGGCAGAAATTTACGTGGAACAGTGTGAGGGTTTTGTGGTTCCTGGTAAATAAAACAAAGTATGTGAACATGTTAAGTCACATTATGGACTAACAGAAGCACTCAAACAATGTTATAAGAAATTTGACCAAACATGTTGGCAAATGAATTTAAGAATGATGGAAGTGATAAATGTGTTCACATTAAAATCATAAGGTCATTGTTTGTTTGTATATTGGTGATATGTTGATCATCAATAGAGACACTAATGACGTAAATTCTACTAAATTTATGCTAGAAAGCAAGTTTGGAATGAAAAATCTTGGAGTTGCTGATGTGATGTTAGATGTAAGAGTCCTTAGAACTCCATAATGTTTAACATTTTCACGTTCTCATTGCATTGAAAAGTTACTTGACTAGCTCAAATAGTTGGATGTCAATATTTTCAAGTCTCCAATAAATGTGAGCTTTGCATTTCAAAAGAGTGAAAACGAAAGTGACTCACAATTCGTTTGTGCTAGAGTATTGGGAAGTATGATGTATATCATGAAGTGTGCGTGATCAAATATAACATTTGCTATTAATAAATTGAGTTGGTTCACAAGTTATCCCAATCAAACTCACTAGAGGGCAATAAATAGAGTTTTAGAGTATTTGAAAAATACTTAAAACAATGTCTTGCATAATAACAATATCCAGCAGTATTAAAGGATATAATGAAGCAAATTTGATCAACGGACAAATAAAGTAAATCCACGAGTGGATATATATTTAATCTTGGTAGAGGAGCAGTGTCTTGGAAATATTTTTATAAAAGGCATGCATCGCTAGCTCTACAATGATCTTTGAGCTAGGTGCTCTAGATAAGGTCGGTGAATAAGTTGAAAGAATCTGAATTTTCTTGATAGATATTCTTTTTTGGATCAAGCCATTGGCATTAGTATGCATACACTTTTGTAGTGAAGATGTAATAGGTCGTACATTGAGCATGATGTATAACAGAAAGTCTCGTCATATATGACATCGACATGATACCATTGGAAAACTACTCTATAGTGGAATTATCAGAATTGACTATGTAAACTCAAAGGATAATGTGTCAGAACAACTTTAAAAAAGGCCTAATTAGATAGAAATTTTAAAGATCATCTAAGGGAATAGGCTTACGGCTTAGGACAAGTCATCATGGCGGTAACTCTATCTAGCAGACTGGAGATCCCAAGAGAAAGATTCAAGGAGAAACACAAAGTTCTGATTGATGGTTCGACATTGTCAAAAAACTCAATCCATTCTCATGATGAAGACAATTCTCAGGAACAAGGATACAACATTAAGGCTTGTTAATGAGTTAATAAATCTTAATGGTTTTAATGATTTTCTAAGTTTGGCATATTTGACCAAGTAGTGTATCTACGCGATAACATGGTTAGAAATCACATATGTGAGTGTGAAGTGTAAGCCGTTTCAAAGAGAATTATTGTCAATAACCTATTCTCTATACACTCATGTAACCATGACTCTTCATGGCTAAAACGAACAAAACTATAAGAACCATAAACGGTAAAGGATTGTTTGTATGACATATGGTTGTCTAGGTATAGACCAAAGTTCAACAATTCAAAGATACCGCATCTACCGATTGACCAAGTATATCCGACATATGTTCACTACGGAAAGTCCAAGAAGAAACCTACTTATCCATATGCAATTAATTCTTGCTTGTAAATTACACATATTTTTCTGTTTCTTGTCTCAGAGTCATTCCCCATTCATGTGGGGGATTTTTTTGTGTTAAATGGTTTGAATAAAAAATGAAGAGTTACGACTTTTATGAAAAGTTGCAACTGAAAAATTTTGACGTTTATGAAAGGTGACGACATTTCCAAAAGATTGTGATTTTTCCAAATGTTTGTGACGTTTATGATAAGGCACAATAAGAACTTTTTTATACTACCCTTTGTTTTCTATAAATTGAGGGATTTCCTCACATTTTTTATTAAAAAAAAACAATTTCTGAACTTCTTCTACTATTACTAAATCTAAAATTCTAAGTGTACTTTACTCTCATTGCGTGGCTAGATGACACCAGCAATTTGGTTATCAGTACACTGGTGATTGAGATCATTATACCCTTGGAGGACACATTCCAAATCAAACCTCGGATACTAAAGAGGAATAATTTCCTTAAGGTGACACTTTGCATTAAGTGGGCTTGATCTTCTTTCTATTTTTCCAGATTCTGGTATGTATTATTAATTTTAGGTTTGTGAATTAATTTATGTTCTTGTGTTATCCACTAGTTCATTAAACTTTGGTAATTTCATGTTTCTGGAAAGTTCGTTGAAATCAGTAAGATTCTTTAAAACACAGACTGACAATAATTCTTCTTTAAGAAAAATATTTCGTACTTTTTTCTAATTTGTTTCTGATTCTAGTTTTTCTATTAGTTTTAATTTTCTAGTTGTGAAAATATTTTTAAACATTGTTGTGTCTTACAATTTTATTTAAATTTTTGTCTAAGTATCATAGGATTACAAGATTAACAACAATATTTTGTTCTGGTGTCTATGGTGTTGTAAGTTGATGCACAATGTCAGTCTTATCACAAAATGAATCAATCTTTTGAAGTGTATTCTTTCCCATTATCAAACTCGAAGATTGAATCTTACAATTACTTTTATTTTCCACCATTTTCTTGAATTTCTAGAATACACCAACAACTTTTGACTTGTATTTCAATTAAAAAAAATACAACAACACATTCTTGTAAAATCGTCTATGAAAAAAATTTAGTAGATGCTACCTTGTAGTGATGGAGTTCTTTGAAGCCCTTCTACATCACGGTGAACTACTTGTAGCTTTTGTGAGGCTCTCAAGGTAGACTTTGGAAATGGCTTTCTGTGTCGCTTACAAAATTGGCAGGCAGGCAATTAAGTGGAATTTTCTTCCAGATAAGGCAAGCTTTCCACCATCTTCAACTTTTGCATCTTGACAATCCTTTAATAATGATAGCACCCGAGTCTCTTATGCCACAACTCAACGACATTTTATTTTGCTGAATACAACATCTACTCCCTCTTCAAATGGATCTAAGGAGAAACTTTTTCCTCTCATTTTGACTTTAAAAAAGTCCTACCCTGTGGGATCCTTGACCAAAAAATATTTATCATCAAAATAGAGTTTGAAACCTTTTTCTAACAAATGACAAAAACTTAAAAAGTTTCAGTCTAAGTCTGGTACATAAAGAACAACTACTATTGTTTTTGTACATGCTTGTTTCTCAACTGCAATAGTTCCCATTCCTTTTGCTTGAATGTAACCACCATGGCCTATTCAATTATTTGCAACTCGAGTAGGCTTCAATTCTTTGAGGAGTTATTTATCATGATTCATGTGATTTGCGCATCCACTATCAATTAATCACAACTCGCTAGAAACATTGCTTGCAAAACATGATCCAACAAAGTGTTGATCCCTCCTCCTGTTCATTTACGACTAGAGCATCTACATCCTACTGCCGAGTTTTTTCCTTATAAATGATTGATTCATGCCTAAACCGATTGTTCTTACTACACTCAGCTTAAGAACTTCTCCTATACTTGGAAGGTGTGTGTCCGATCTTACCGCAATGCTTACAAGGAGGGTAGTTTCCTTTTAATGTACCAATTTTTTTTGTTGCGTTCTGAACCTTATCAATGTGTATTATGGGATATCATTTTCTTCTTTTATTATATCATCCATCATCTTGATGCTTTGCAAGTAAAGTTCCTGCAACAACTTCTTATTGTTTGATAACACGTTGTTGCTCTTGTACTTGAAAGGCACTTAAGAGGTTTGTTACTGTAATATTGGACAAGTCCTTAGTATTTTCTATGGTTGTAATGGATGCCTCAAATCATTCAGGTCCTGATACAAGGATTTTCTTAACGTTCCTTGAATCCTTAAAAGTAGAACCCAACAATCTGATGTGATTTTCTATGTTAAGAAGACGGTCAGTGTATTGCTTTATTGTTTCACTATCCTTCAGTCTTAGCAGCTCAAACTCTCGCACCAAATGCAGCACTTGCATCCTTTGAATCCTTTCATCTCCATCATACTCAGTCGTAAAATAATCTCATTCTTCTTTTGCCGACTTCAAAGACTTGATACTAGTGAAGACAGTGGATTAAATTGCATCACATAAACATGCCTTGCCTTTGATTTACTAATTTTCTTTTCCTAGTGATTTTTAATTTGCACCATCGTGGGATTGTTGGGAAAGGGAGAAATGATATATTCATCTTCTACAGCCTCCCAGAGATCTAATTCTTTGATATATGCCTGCAATCTAATAGCCCAGATTCGACAACATTCTCCACAAAAGGTTGGTGGGGCTATTGAAGAAAATATTGCTTCTGTATTCATGGTATTCAAAAAATCTGATTGTCGGGCACACACATAGGTCTCATAAGAAATAAATCTATGGTAGCTATTGAAGTTTTTGAAAATATGTTTAAGCTAAATAACACAAAATTAAATTAAAGATGAGAGAGAGTGAAGGAACAAAGGAAGAATAAGAAGAAGTAACTTTATTAATACTTCAGATTAGATATATAATAGATATAAATGAAAAAAAAAAAAAACAAGATCATATCAGTTCACTAAATAACTCGTAAATAATAGGAATGCATGATTAACAACTAATTCACTAAGTCTTACTTACAACATAGGCAGTAAAATTAAATTAGTCAAAAGCAGAGTCCTAACACAAAATATTTCTTACGAGGCAACCTAAGTTTTGGTGGTTATCCTATCCATTGATTATCTGATTATTTTTAGGTAAGCTCACTCAGTTCACCTATTGAGCTACCAAATTTAGGGATTGTACTGTCAATTGTAGTGATGACTTATATATATATATATATATATATATATATATATATATATATATATATATATATATTAGTGATTGCCCGAAATACTTTGGGTGATCAGTCTTCCCCTCGTCGAATGTAGAGATAATTTCACATTCTCTACAGGCATATTCGATGATTCATCCTCTTTTGGTGATCCGCCGACCTGGTTAGCAATCTAAGATTTCTCTTTATTATTAAAGGAGTCTCTCAATCTAAGTTATTTTGTCTCTTCTTTGCATTGAGGGCACTGCACTTTTATCTTGGTGGGTTGAGATTGTGCCTTTCACTAATCCCCTTCATTTGGATGATTTGGTATTTTTTTTATGTTTTTATTGTAGTGATTTGTTTATCTCACATTGTCTCTTTTATTCCACTGAAATTTTCAGTTAACCCATGACTTTTGGAAATAGAGAAATGCTTGAGTTTGCATTGATATAATTAGAGGATCGATTGTGATCAATATTGATATCTTGAATAGTACTCATGGTGAGCATGGTATTAAAATGTTTGTGTAGAAAGGCTGAATCAATGTGGTTGCTCTTTTGAGCGATCTTTATGAATCTTGTGATTGACTAGTTGTTTTTTATGTTAGACATGCCATGAATATACTACAAAGTATTTTTATATTTTTGGGTTGTGATAAATGATTGTACTTGAAGTTTTATGTGTGGTGAGGTTTTACTTGGAAGTATATTTGTTGAATCCTAGAACTTTAATTGTTAGTCCAATGTCTAGCCTTTTCTAGTGTTAGGAATGATCTCGTGTAGAAAGTTTGATGGTGAGCAAAAATTTCCATACCCTTATGTGCCTACCTTGTGAGGGTGCACATCCATTTTGGCACCATTTGCGCCTAAACCATTTGTTAACAACCATATTGAATCCTCTTGAGCAAAATTTTCCCTAACTTCTCTCAAACAATCCATTATGAAGCATTGGTATGTTTGAATAGCCAACTTAAGACAATAACCTAAGTTGGGGATGTGGAAATAAAGGAGGAAAGAATGTCAAGTGAAAGGCAAAGGAAGATGGAATGGGACTTAACTTAGAGGTTATTAAAAAAGAGGGAAAAATTCCTTGAAATAGAAAAAAAAAAAGAGGTATTGTAATGAGCATCATAAAAGAAAATTGAAATGAAAAAGAGAGTTTTGTGAAATAAAAAGGTGTTCTAAATAAAGTGATTAAAAAATCGAAGTTTGAGTTGTCAAATGAAAAGAACTTGAGAAAAGGTGAAGATGATTACAACAATGCTTTCAACGAGTGAAGTCAATGAGCCAAATCGACCATAAATTAACCCTAAACCACATTACAATTCTAAAAGACCTTTCAAATCCAGCATGAACTAGGTTGTGTGATGATTGAAAAATATGGGCAAATCTATGGGACGAGGCTTGCTTGTATTTCTCTTTGGGAGGGTGAGTGATGTATTGATTGCTTATTTCATCATTTATTTTATTTGTGATCGCATGTAATTGTTCTTTATGTGAGACCACCTCAATGTGTTTTTTGAAGCATGATCTGGCTTTAGAAAAGAAGCTACAGTGAGCTTGGTCTTGATTTAAAGTTGGCAAGTCATCATTTTAAGATATTTTTTTAATTATAATTGAGTGCAACATGGCTTTTTTTAAATCATAATCGAGTGCAACATGTTTTTAAGAGAAATCATGTAATGATACATGCATGTTAGCTCTCATTGATAACTATTTTAGACACCCTTGTTTAACTGGTTGTGTTTTTATTTACTGGAGGACAAGAAAAATATAAAGTTAGGGGTGTTGATGAGTGGTAGATTTTCACTTACTTGATGCCTATTTAGTTCAACAATTATTGTCCTCAATGTCTAATTATGTCCTAGTCTAATGATGTTTTGTTGTTTTACAGCTATGAAGGCCAAAGGGAAAGCAAAGAACAAATGTTTGAAAGATTAACCAAAAACATAAAAATAAAATGTTAATCCACATTATTGATCGCCTAAAGAGAAGGGCACATCGCCCAATGTGTATGAACTCGCCCAAGTTAATAGTGAAAGGATTGAATTAATTGAGTCGGGTTAGCGAACTCAAAGAGGGACGATGCTACACTGAATGCAAAGGGAGAATAAGGTGACCATCACCGAAGTTGATATAACTTGGTGAAAATTTGATGTGTAAAAGTCTAACAAAGGTGGGGACCGCTGATACGTCGAATGTGAAAGGCAGAATCAATCGAGACTGTCAGTTAAGGTTCAAACAACTCAAAGTCGAAGCAAGAGAAACGTAAGCTGAAGCGTTATTTGACAAGTCACCGAATTAGATTAGCAAGCCCAACTAACGTCACCGAATGAGTCACACATTGAGGTTTGGGTTAAATTTTGAAGAAAAAATATAAATAGCTCAAAGGAGTGAGAGAACATAAATTCAAAAATTGTGAGATAGTGCTGAATAATTTAGAGAGAGAAACATTTTCTAATTTGTGAGGAACACTTTTAGTCTTTGGGATTTTTCAACAATTGATCATGAATTTGATAAATTCAAGTTTAATTCAAAGTGAGTTTGCTTTTTACATTCTTTATTTCATATTACCCATGACTTCTTCCTTTCAATGTATAATTGCTTTACACTTAGTGATTGGTGGTTAAAGCCTCAATCTCTATGGGTGTGATTATGAGGTTGTGTGTTGATTTAACATAGTGGGTATCTTGAATTTCTCTGTTTTATAAATTTGCAAAATGGATTTGAATTTTTACAATGTGGTTAATTTAAGGATTAAGTAGACCAACATGATCTTAGCTTAGATCTCAGATTGTTGCTTAAAAGAGACCAATATGAATGGGTAATTAGTTTGATTTTGCAATTTTGTTATATCTACTTGTAAAAATCAAGGTAGTGGGTTGAGTAAAAAATTGTATAAATGAGATTGAAAGCATATTTTATGAACTATTGTTATGAGATAGAATGAAGATTAACACTATTGAAGATGACCCAACCTATCCATAATTAGTTAGCTTTACGGAGCAATGCAATTTTACCATTTGTGACATCGATGTTTAATATCCATGACTCTAGAGTTTATTTGTGTAGTAAATTCTCGTTTACTTAAAGTTTGTTTAATTTGTGAACTTGAAATTGGTTGATTAAATTTGGTTGAATCTTCCGCCCATTTGCTTCGTTTGCTACATTTAAATTAGTTGCAACTTAATTCTTCAATTGAGTCCTAAACCTCGCACCATTCTTTGTCGGATTCGACCCCCACTCTTTGTTGGATAATTTTTATCAACAATTTTTTTATTGACATAGCGTACTCTTTAATAAGTTTTAAATAGTAGTTTGAGTGTTATTAGCATCAATGAACGCTTATCCCTTTCTTCTGATATCTGGTACTCCCTTATTAAAGACAGAATGTGAGCAAACACTTCTTCATTGAATAGTCAAGTCATCATTTCACCATTCCACATTCCCTCACATTTGGACTAGTTAACCTCTTCTAGTTTATATTAGAGATATGATTCATAGGTAAAACATAGTCTAGAGAACATTGTGTCAAAGTATCATACCATAAGATTTCCTTATCAATGCAATCCATATCCATTAACATCATTTTCCATACTTGATATCCATCCCTCCACTCCACAACTTGAGCCCTTTTCGTCTTACAATACTTAATCCACATGATGTTGTACAATAGATAATTATTTATTATGAAATTCTACCATAATTTTGCCAATGAAACTTTAGAGATATCAAATAAGAATCTAAAATCAAGAGCCTTCGTCCCCTATGAGTGAACATATACTATCCCAACCAATCCAATGTTTTGCTCAACCGCCATCCTTTGAATTCCAAAGAAATTTTAAAAAACACCTATGTATATATTTAATCAGACACTTAGGTGATAATATAATTGATAATAAATAGCTGGGGATACTATGTAATACATTATTTATCAGCAATGCTTTACCACTAAAAGAAAACAATTTACCTTTCCACATCTACAACTTGTTCTATATGTTCTTAATCACCTGATTAATATGAGTTTTTATATTCTTTGCATGATAAATTGGGCCCCCTAGGTATGTTAAAGGAAAACATTCTATTCTTAGACCTTGTGAAGTTCTCTACTAGTTGCATGTGAGCATGAGCAGCCTTACCCGACATATAAATAAACTTTTGTCCTTGTTAACCATTTGTCTCGACTGCTCTTCATATTACTTCAACGCCTCCATAATATGTAGTAATGAATTTCTTTTAACTGTTGCAAACATAATAGTGTAATTTTAATAAGCCAGATGATTTAACTTATCACTTAACTCGAGAATCCCATAGCCAACATAATCATATTTCAAATATAGTTTTAGTGCCCTAATAAGTACTTGAGCAACAATGATGAATATTGCAGGTAATAAAAGATCTCCCTATTTCACCCCTCTTGTAGAATGGAAGAAAACTTGAGTCTGACCATTTGTGAGAATAAAGTACCAATTAAATTCAAACAACATCCAAATCATGTTCACAACAACAGTATTAAAACCCGTCTTTGTCAACACCTCCAATTCACCCTTTCATATACCTTATGTTTGTTCAATTTACTTACCACATTTGATGGCTTCCCTCTTTTTCAATATTAGTAATGTTCTCTTAAGCAAGTAGAACATTTTCAAGGATAGTTTTAGCCTTCACAAACCTTGATTGATATTGAGGAGTCACCGTAGGAAGTATTCCTTCAAACTGTCATGCAAAGTTCAAGAGATCACCTTATTAATAAATTTATTTAGACTAATTGGTCTTAAATTAAAAAAGACTGAATGTTATCCTTTTAGGTAGTAAAAGAAATTAGCGTGAGTAATTGATGTTGGTAAGGAGTGACCTGAAAGAAAACCTCAACAATGTCCACAATGTCTTCCCTTACAATAAACAAACAAAAATGATAAAATTGACCAGTGGATCTATCAAGTCTACAATCAATATCCCCATTAAGTTAAAACAACTCTCTTGATTCCATATTCTCCAGGAATAATATTTAAGTTTAAACCATCATAAATATTTTTAGAGTTAATATCTTTCTCCTTCCCTTCCCTAAACAATAAAATAATTTAGTATTGCTATCACTCTTTTTAAGCTACTAAATTCTAGCTTTTTGACTCCTACACTCCTCTTCATAATGAATGTATAAGCTATATTCAGCCTATGCTTAATAAAGAATAGCCCTAGTCACATATGTTTGATGTTATTCAAAAAGCTCCTCCTTTAGTATCAGAGTCTCCTCTCTAATCACCAATTTCTTGGAGATATCACGAAATGATTTCTCTTAACATTCAACTTGCATTGAATGAAAACATCCCATAGTGTTCCCCCTTAAGGCTCTCCTTCCCCCTTTCTTTAAAATCAGCCTTCCTTAAAGGACTGTACAAATCCTCCACAAGTACGTAATAAAGGGGTATAGCGATGGAATATATGCGTCCACTTACTTAGATGGGACCCGGTCCTCACAACTCTAACACAAAAAAATAAAGAACAACTTGCAGAAAGTAAAGATGGCAATCACTTTATGTGAAAACCTCCTTGCTCAAGGGAGGAAAACCATGACTTGTTCTCAGCGTGACTTTTCAAAAAACCACTTTCACTAATATTTCACAGACAAAAGTAAAAGACGGTTAAAAAAAAGATATTAACCTGCTATTCTCTCAACAAAATAATAAACATATCACTTCGCTGAGCTAGAGTAGATACAACAGTACTCTCTATACTAATCCTACTTGATTAATATAGACTTGAAGTAAAATCCTAAGTTACCCGTAATCCAAACTCTTTCAGTGATTCACCCAAGGTTGAAACGTTTCTATCACTGCTCAAACAAATCCTACTATTTAAGAACAATTACAAGCAAACAAAATACAGTGAATACGAGAAGCAATGAATACACTTTGGATGGTTCCTTGTTGTTCTTGAAGCTTGAAGAATTTTCCTTTTTTTGTATGAATGAGTAATATTGTTGTTTATGTTTGATGTATATACCATGAATATTATTATCTATCAAACAAACAACCTAGTCAACTTTGATTGGTATAGTGCATTGTGCTTCACCAACCTTCCTGACTCAGACATCCTTTACAGTTGTGCAGTACTTTTGACCGTTTGGACTAGTTTCATACTTTGTAGAGCACTTGTGAGGAGATAATCAAAACATATTGAAGCTCTAAGCTCCTACCAATTCCCCCCTTTTTGATGATGACAAACAACCTACGTAGCTTCCTCACACAATCATTCAACAAGATCAACAAAAAGCAATGTTCCCCATTAAGCTATGTTCCTCCTTACAAGAAGTACTACACAATATTCCTCCTTTTGACATCATTGAAAAGGAGAGACTGTAAACATACACATGTTATGATACAAGGTAACATGAGAATTTAAGTCTATGGCCACACAGAACATTCGTATGAAAGCATAAAGAGATATAAAGCCACGCATAGACAGAGCCATACAAAAAAAATTAGATCATATAAATATTGTCCACTGAAATTTATTAAAACATCAAGCCATAGGAGTGGATTACAGACGGAAAGAGTAACACAACAAGACACATTAAGTACGGAAGGGGAGCAAGGGTAGGGGTATGCATAAGCAGAGTCAATCTATCATTGGCAACCTATAGATCTAATTCCAACAACAGGAACTACCAAAATGATGCCAAATATTTCTGCAGTTATGCTTATTTCCATTCCCTTAACAGCAGTCGTATTCCCCCATCCTCGAGCAATTGTATTTTTATATAGAACTCACACACCTCTGGTTCATGAAAGTAAAAACTACGGGTTCAAATAAATGACCCCATTCTTGTATGGTGACAGCATCAACAAGTGTTGCCACACCAGACTTTGTCAGTATGTACTTGGCAAACACTCTTCCATTTAGCACCTTTTGAACCTCCATTTTTTCAATTCTTTCTTCTATGGTCATTCTGGTTCTTGACGGAAATTCTGAACCCTGGGAATAGGTCCCTTGACGGGTTGAACATCCGCATTCCCTTTCGCTTGAGATTTTTTCTTTGGAGACTTTTCCCATTTTGCTAGAGATTTCTTTGTTTACTTCTGATTTCCTTTGGATTTTACACTCTCATCCTCTAATTCCCGTCGACATTTTCCACATACTAGGAAATATCCTCATATTATGTTTCACTGTCATTAATAAGGACAGGATTAGAAACTTTTTCCTTTTGTAGAACCCCTTGTTCCCTTTGACGCCTTATCCTTTCAGTCTATGCTGCATTTTCCACCATGACACTACCTAGCACTTTTTGAGTAACACTTCTTGTGCCATATTTTCTCTTACTTTCCTTCACATCGGACTTTGACAAATTTCCCTTCCCTTTACATTTCCTTTCCTCCTCAATGTCAGCACGTGTATGCTCAGTATCACGAGTGACTGTCATAACATCTCGGTCAAGATCATCGACATGCAGAATATTGCTACCCCTTGTACCTTGACTTTTCCATATCAAGTGGGATTTTTCCTCTTCCTCCCCTTCAGAATCAATATCAAAGGACTTGGGAGTTTTGCCAAAAATTTCTTGACCTTTGGAAGAGACCTGCTTAGAGGAACTGAAAACCTCATTTAGTAATGATGGATAAGAATCACCCCTAAGCGAGGCCAAACTCTGGATAGCCACCAACTTTGTCCCCGCTGTAAGAATACACGATTATGGGCCCTATCATTCAAGCAAATCCCCCTCAAAGAGACTTTCAGACATGGTATATCCAACAACCATTGACGCATCTTCGATTTCATCAGAAACTTGCTTAAAACTAGGCTTTGCCATACATTGTGCTTCAGATGTTTGAAAGCTTCCCTCAAATAGAACTAAAGTTGGAGAACATGGCAATCTATCCATCCTTGGAAAGGCAGACCTATCCTTAAATTCAGTCACCGGTATGTTAGACACATTCTGGGCTCCATCTCCACGCAGCTGAGTTGACGGTGACTCTTTTGGAACAGGAGTTGAGAAATCGTATGAACTAGGTTTTTCTATTTCTGGGGAGATTGGTACTTTGGAAGAAGAATTAGACTTAGACATTGTGAGAAGAGAAATAAGAATCAATAAGATCTCTGAGAATGATTTAGAAATCCCGTTCAAGAAAAAGTCTTTAGAAAGATGTGATGAGTTGCTGTAGAAGAAAGTGAGGTATTAAATGTGAGAGTGATGTTGACAATTGTCTGTGTAGCATAATGATACTAACCTTTTGAGGACCAGGTCCCTCCTTTTGTTTTGTTAGCCCAGTTTTGTGTGATTGAATTATCTTTTTAGCTAAGCACACCATGAGTGTATACCTACATTAAGGTAAAAAGAGTGAATTCTCAAGTAATTAGTATTTAAAGAAGCATAGATACATGTCCTCCGAGACATAGTCAAGCAGGAGCGTTTTGAGTAGCCTTGTTCATAGATTATGTGATCTTGTGCACTCCCAATATCATTCTATTCTACATGAAGCTTTCTTTAATTAGAGGTTTGTAAAAATGTCTGCCAGCTGCTCTTCAGTGTTACAAAACCTCATCACAACATTCATTTTCTCAATATTGTCCCTTAAAAGTGATGCCTCACATCTATGTGTTTTGTCTTCTTGTGTTGTACAAGATTCTTTGCCATACTAATTACACTAGTGTTGTCACACATAAGAGGAATGACATTTCTGAGCATACCAATATCATTTAATTGTTGTTTAATCCCCACAGCCACATACCCCGCCTCAGTTGTAGACAGAGTACAGAGTTTTGTTTCTTGGTTCCCATGAGATCAGTGATGATCCCAAGAACTGTGCCATCCCTAAAATGATTTTTTGATCCAGCAAGAAACCTGCATAATCAGCATCGGCATAGCCAGTTAGATCAAAAGTGTCACCTTTTGGTTAGAAGAGTACCCGGTACTGTGTTCACTTTAAGTATCTTAGAATCCTTTTTTATGCTTTCAAGTGTGACTCTTTTGGTGGTGCTTGAAAACTTGTGCATATTCCCACACTGAAAACTATGTTTGTTCTACTAGTTGTAAGATACAGAAGTGATCTGATAACACTTCTATACATGGTTTGATTTAATTCTTTACCTGTTTCATCTCTATCAAGTCTGACACTTGTGCTATGGTAGTGTCCAGAACCTTTGCATCCAGCATTTTGAACTTATGAGTATCTCCTTGATGTAGTTCTCTTGGAAAATAAAAGTGCCTTGAGAAGATTGTCTGATTTGCGGTCCTAAGAAGAAAGTAAGTTCACCAATCATTCTCATCTCGAACTCACTACTTATCATTTCAGCAAACTCCTTGCATAGACCATATGAGGTTGCACAAAAAAATTATATCATCAATATTGACCTGCACAGTAAACAATTCTTTCCCTCTATATTTTAGAAATAAGTTGTTATCCATTTTGCCTCTCTTAAACCAATTAGTCAACAAGAACTTCGATAGCCTCTCATACCAAGCTCTATGAGCTTGTTTTAAACCATACAAGGCTTTGTCCAATTTCAACACATTGCCAGGAAGCTCAGTGTCTTCAAATCCTGGAGGCTGCTTGACATATAATTTTTCCTTATGATTTCTATTTAGGAAAGCACATTTGATTTCCATTTGAAATAGTTTAAATTGTTTGTGTGCAGCAAACACAATCGAAATTTTGTTGGCTTCCATTCGAGCTATAGGAGCGAAGGTCTCATCATAATCAATCCCTTCGTCTTGGTTGTATACTTGCACCACCAGTCTTGACTTATTTTTGGTAATAGTTTCATGTTAATCAAGTTTGTTTCTGAATACACATCGTGTTCCTGTAATAGTTCTGTCAATTGGCCTGGGGACCAGGTGCCACACTTTGCTTCATTCAAACTAATGAAGCTCTTCTTGCATAGACACTACCCAATCAAGATCTTTCAAGGCTTCTTTGATATTCTTTTGTTCAACTAGGGATATGAACGTTGAATATGTAACTAGGTTTCGTGACTTTGTTCTAGTCTGAATTCCCGAGTCAAGTGGAGAAATTAGATTGTCTAGTGAATGTGAAGATTGATGTTTCCATCCAGACTTTCTAGTAATCTCGTCCTCTCAGTTAGCATCGGAATCACCTTCTATTTTATCAAAAGATTAAGATCCATTCTCTTTGGATTTGGCTTGAGGTCCAAGACCTTGTGTAAGTTCAACATTCTTTTCTTCATCACCTTGAGTCTCCTCTTTATCAGTTGTCAGCTCCTCAACTTCATGATCATCAATTTCATCACCCTTTGTCTTGAGCTCATCAAACATGACATGCATGATTTATTCCACACAAAGAGTCCTTTAGTTGAACACCCGGTATGCCTTGTTTGTGGAAGAGATCCTTTCTGTTGTTCAGAATAATGTGTTTACAACCAAATAGTTTGAGATGGACTATTGAAGGTTTTTTATCATTCAACAACTCGTAAAGGGTCTTCTTGATTAGAGATCTGATGAGATACGTGTTTATCACATAGAAACTGTGTTGACTGCCTCAGCCCAAAAATTCATGGCAAGTTGTGAGTCAATCAGCGTGGTCCTTGCAATCTCCACCAAGGTTCTATTCTTTCTTTCTACCATTCCATTTTGTTGAGGAGTTTTGGGTGCTGAAAAGTTGTGACCTATTCCATTCTCAACACAAAAACCTTCAATCGGAGAGTTATCGAACTCTGTACCATGATCACATCTGATGCTTCCAATTTTGTAGTTTAGGTTTGATTGGATAGTCTTCAACAAGACAATCAGTTGTCCAGCTGTCTCATTGTTCGTTCTCAAGAACATGGTCCATGTATACCTAGAGAAATAATTAACAACAACAAGAATGAATTTCTTACCCCCTCTGCTCAAAACTCTGATTGGACCACACAAATCCATGTGAAGCAATTCAAGTGGTCTAGATGTGCTAACTCCCTTCTTGTCTTTGAGTGAAGATTTTGTTTGCTTTCCCTTTGCACATTCATTGCATATTCTATCATTTGTGAACTTCAATTTGGGTAGTCCGCGGACCAAGTCCCCTACAACAAGTTTATTCAGTAGAGTAGAACTTACATGACTAAGACGTTTGTGCCAAACATCAGCATCATCAGTTAGAACAATTAGACACGATAGATCATCTACATCAATGGATTGTATATCAGCTACATACATATTTTTGATTCTTGTAGCAGACATCACCACTTTCCTTGTTTTACAGTTAATAACTAAGCGCTTGTAATCCATGAATTTAACCTCGTTTCCTTTATCATAAATATGGGATATGCTTAGTAGATTGTACTTGATTCCCTCCATATAATGTACATTATTTATTGAGTTGTTGTCAAGCTTGTCTATTCTTCCAACTCCAAGGATAAATTGTTTCTTTCCACTACCAAAGGACACACCACCACCATGTTGTGCTTGCAAAGAGAGGAAATTAGAAGTGTCACCTTTCATGTGCCTGGAGCATCCACTACAGACTCCTTCCTCTCTTCTGCACAAGAGTTACTTGTTAGTCTTAGGAAGCCACATAATATGGAGTTCCCAGTAACTTTCAAAAGGCTTAACAAGAAAGATTCTTGTCCAAATAGGGTGAGGTTTTCTTACTGAAGTAATAGCGAGGGCCAGGTCCCTTATGAATTTTTTTCACAAACCTGTCATGTCTAACAAATTCAGTACAGAGACCAGGTCCCCGTTCCTTGTTTGTTTTATAGTTATCAGATTTCACAAATTTCACATGCCTTTCTTTATCCTACATTAGTTTGTCACACTTCTCTTTCAAGTGTCCATTACATCCACAATGAGTACAAAAAAAGTTATCAACCACAAACATATTTTCTATGAGGATTATATGGTGGGTTCTATTTGTCTGCAACCTATCCCCTTTTTCATGTTGAAACTTTGCTGAGACATGTTAGAGAGAATCTTGGAAGAGTCAGTCCATTTTAGAGAGTTACTTTACTCTTATTTGATTCTCCTAATATCTTTTCTCAGTTGATAATTTTTTTCAAGAGAAGCAACTAGCTTAGATTCAGAAATTTTAAGCTTATCTTCCAGTTCTTCCGAAAAAATAGTATGTTTTTTTTGTCATTTTTTGAGGTGCTAGGCTCTTCAACAACAATTTTATTGTTAGATTCCAATATCCCTATTCTAACACTCATTTCAGAAATCTGAGATAGAAGGACTACATTTTCATTCAAACTCAAACTTATTTTTTCATTCAACATTAAGTTTTTAGTAGAGCGATCATCCACATAATCAATCATTAATGTAGCAAGTTTCCTTAAATTTTCAGCAGGAAGATTATATATGTCATCTTTCAATTAAAAAAGAGTTACCTCATTTTATCTTCTTCATCGTCTTATTTTTTTACCAAGGAGAATATTGAGTTAAAGATGCTTTCATAATCTTCAAAATCCATCATTGATACATCATCATGATCTTCATCTCTCGCTGATTCACTTGAATCATCTCCCCAAATAGTGAAGGCCTTTTTCACTAACTGATCAGCATGCTCATTCCTTCGGAAGTTCTTTGGGACCAGGTCCTTCTTGCAATATTTCACTACGTGAGACTCCTATATTTGGCTGAGTTAGTCTCTCATAAAGTGATAAATATTACCACACTTATGACTATATCATTTGTTGTTGTTGTTCTACTAGTTGATGCTTTCTTTTTAAAAGCTCCATATTTTTAATGATCTTTTGAAACCTCTTAGTTATGTATGACATCTCATCCTCCTCCTCAGTCATATCAACTTGAGATGATTTTAGTGCAATGGTCTTCTCTTTCTTTCCTTCCTTTCCTGATATCCCTTGCTTCCTGTTACCTCATATATCTGGAATTTTCCTATTAGCTCATCCATAGGCAATGTCATTACATCTTTTGCCTTAGTAATTGCATCTACCTTGCTCTCACAAGATTTTGGAAGAACTTTGAGAATTTTCTATACTTTCTTACACATTGGAATAGGTTCTCCCAGGCCTCTGAGCTCATTAGTAATGGCAGTGAAGAGAGAGTTCACCTCAAAGATAGTCTTTGCTTCCTTCATCACCAAATTTTCATACTAAGTAGTGAGAATATTCACCTTTGACTAATTCACCCGTTTAGTTCGTTTATGTTCAATTTGGAGACAGTCCCATATTTGTTTCGCAGATTTACAAGCAGAGATTATGTTGTACTCATGAGTGCCAATGCCACATACTAGAATCTTTTTTTCCTTGAAGTTCTTTTCGATTTTTTTTCTATCACCATTACTGTACGCTTTTCTAGTTTTAACCGCATAATTAGTAACTTATCTATCTTTCACTTCTTTCAATGGAGTATGGTCCATCCATAACGACATCCCACAACTCAGACTCTTTTGAATTGATATAGTCATGCATTCGACTCTTTTACCAACCATAGTATTGTCTATTGAATCGAGGTGGTCTGGTATATGATTGTCCTTCCTCCAGATTTGGTGGAGAAACTATTCCTCCATGATCTTCCTTTTCTTGGTGTTAACCAACTTGAAAAGTGAAGCTCTGATACCACTTGATGTATAAGTTCACTTACTTAGATGGGAATACGTCCTCACAACACTAACACACAAAAATAAAGAACAATTTGCTGAAAGTAAAGATGACAAGCACTTTACGTGGAAACCTCCTTTTTTAAGGAAGGAAAATCACAACATGTTCTCAACAGGACTTTTCAAAAAAATACTTTCACTAATCTTCCACAAGCAAAAGTGAAAATTGGTTACAAAATAAGAGATTAACCTGCTAATTTCTTTACTTGAATAAATCCTATCACATAGCTAAGCAAGAGCAGATGCAACACTGCTCTCTATACTAATCCTACTTGATTGATATAGACTTGAAGTAAAAGCCTAAGTCACCTGTTACAGAAGTCCTTACAATGATTCACCCAAGGTTAAAACGTTCTCATCACAGATGAAACGAATCGTACTATTTAAGAACAATTACAACCAAACAAAATACAACGAATACAAGAAGCAACAAATACACATTGGCTAGATCCTTGTTGTTCTTGAAGCTTGAAGAATTTTCCCTTTTTTGAATGAATGAGTAATGCTGTTGTTTATGTTTGATATATATGCCATGAAGATTATTATCCATCAAACAAACAACCTAGTCGACACTAATTGGTGTAGTACACTGTACTTCACCAACTTTCCTAATGCAGACAACATTTACAATTGTGCAGTACTTTTGACCGATGGGACTAGTTTCATACTCTGCACAGGACCAGGTCCATGCACTTGTGAGGAGATCATAAATCATATTGAAGCCCTAATATCCTATCATATGGTCATAACTCATCACCAGTCCTTGGTAGAAGTTGAGTCTCCATGTTTCCAATAAAATCTTAAAAAGCTTGGTTAGTGATCAGTAAGAAGATAAGGATATCTAGATATAATTTATGATCTCCTCAAAGCTTGGTAGAAATGTCTAGATTTTGATTACATGGTAAGAAGATAAGGATATCTAGATATTTATTGTAGATGTATCTAGAATAATTTCTAGAAGTATCCCTATGCAAGTATAAATAGGGTGACATTAATCATTTGTAACCAGCCCAAGAAAAGCTAAGAACAACTCAAATAAAAAAGTCGTCTTCCATAAAAGTTCTCATTTGTAACTTCCTCTTTTTTAGTTGAATGAATCTTCCGATCTTAGTTAATGATCCTGGGTTAGCATAAGGGTTCTAGGGTAATACTTTTCTTTTGTCATTCTATACATGGTATTAGAGCAATAAATGTAGATTGTCTTATTGGTGTTATTTTTGTATCGAGTTAGAGGTAGATTCAACTGGTTCTTCTATATGGATATTAGTGGCCATGTTAATGGACTGCGGATGGACTTATTGAATAAGTCCAATCACAAGGTATGGAAAACGTGTATTTATCATACCTTATAGGCGAGGATTTGTGGATGTTGCGAATGGGAGTAACACAAGTCCTCCTGCTGATGGATCATAAAAGAGCAGTGCGTACAAGAAGTGGAAGCGGATCAATGTGAAGACAAAGTTCATTCTTTCGAAGACAATCTCCCCCATATTATTTGATCATATTATAAGGCATAAATCAGCTCAAGAAATATGGAGGACCCTCGATTTTTTGATCAATTAGAAGAAGGAACCTCGGATGCAGATATTGGAGAATGTAATGACTAACACACTTCAGGCAATCTTTCCATCACCGAGTATTTTTTTAAAGATTAAGAACTTATGTTCTGAGATATGCCTATTGAATAAAGAGAAGGCTATTTCTAAAGAACAAATCAGACGGATAGTCATTCATGGTTTGAAACCTCAATATATTTCATTTGTGAAGTCAATTCAAGGATGGGCTCAATAACCATCCTTGGAGGAATTTGAGAAATTTGTTATCATCATAAGAGCTATTATCCAAACAATTGGTTGTTGTATTTGTCGAAGGAGAAGGCAATGCTCTTGTAGCCGACAAGATATATATATATATATATATATATATATATATATATATATATATATATATATATATATATATATATATATATATATATATAGTAAAATTTTAGCAAAAGGAAATTATCTAAGACAATAAATATATAGACAAGATATATGGGAGAATGCTTTCTTATTTGCTTCTGTACTTTTCCATTGATCCTTTAATAAAATAATCATCGCCTATTTATAGTACAAAATGTCTTTAAAAGTTACATGAATTAAAGTGTTCATTTATTGCATACATGAACTTCAAAGACAGTTACGGATGAGCATTGAAGTGAGTAACAAATAAAATCCACATTAATGCATTTATAACACTCCCCCTTTGATGTCCATAGATAATGTGCCTCGTTAAAACTTCACTAAGAAAAATCCAGAGGGAAAAAGCTTAGTGAAGGAAAAAGAGTACACACATCTTGTAATACGCTTGGAGTGCTGCCTCATTAAAAACCTAACCAAGAAAACACAATGCGAGAAAATCATGACTAAGGGAAAAAGAGTACAACGCGTATTTGCTCCCCCTAATGAAAAATTTATTTGATATCTTGGAGACGACGCACCTCAATCTTATATCTTAACTTCTCAAATTTTGACGTTGGCAATGCATTATTGTATAAACCTGCATGATTATCACTCAAACGAATAAGTTGAACTTTTATCTCACCATTTTGTTGGAGATCATGTATGAAAAAGAACTTAGGTGAAATATGCTTTGTTCGATCTCCTTTGATATATCCTCCATTTAATTGTTCTTTGCAAACAGCATTATCTTCATACAATATTGTTGGAGTCTTTTTTGCACAGAAAGACTGCATAATTGTAGAATGTGTTGAGTCATCGATCTCAACCATACACACTCTGGACTGACTTCATGAATTGGTATTATCTCTGCATGATTTGAAGAAGTATCAACTGTTGTGTTCTTCATCGAATGCAATGATATAGTTGTACCTCCATAGGTGAATATATAGCCTTTCTGAGATCGGGTTTTATGTGGATCAGGCAAATACCCCGCATCTGCGTAACCAATCAAGTCTGACTTGGATGCATTAGAATACAACAATCTCGTATCAATTGTTCCTTGAAGATATCTGAATGTATGTTTAACACCTTTCCAATGTCTTCTTATTGAACATGAGCTGAATCTTGCCAATAAACTTACTGCGAAATAAATATATCTGGCCGGGTATTGTTGGCAAGGTACATGAGTGCCCCAATAGCACTAAGATATGGTGTTTCATCACCAAGAACCTCTTCATCTTTTTCTTGAGGTCGTAATGGATCTTTATTTATATCAAGAGATCTCACAACCATTGGGGCACTAAATAGGTGTGATTTATCTATGTAAAATCTCTTTAAAACCTTTTCAATATCTATTTATTGTTGAATAAATACTACGTTTGTCAAATGTTCAATCTGAAGGCCAAGACAAAATTTTATCTTACCAAGATCTTTCATTTTAAATTCTTTCTTGAAACGCTCAACAGCTTTTGAAAGCACTTTAGGAGTTCCAATGATATTCAAGTCATCAACATAAACATATTTTATTACAGAATCAGATTTTGACCTTCATATAAAAATACAAGGACAAATACGGTCATTCTTGTACCCTTCATTTAGAAAATATTCGCTAAGATGATTATACCACATTCGCCATGATTGTCTTAATCCATATAAGGATTTTTGAAGCTTTATTGAACAACTCTCTTTTAATTTTTTATATGCTTCAGGCACTTTGAGTCTTCAGAGATTTTCATAAAAAAATTGTGGTCTAGTAAGCCATATAAATAGGCCATGACAACGTCCATTAGATGTACTTCAAGATTTTCATGAACTGTCATATTTATTAGATACTCGAAGGTAATTTCATCTACCACAGGAGAGTACGTCTCCTCATAATCAACACCAGGCCTTTGCAAAAATCCTTTTGCATTAAGTCGTGCTTTATATCTACGACTTTACCATTTTTAATGCGTTTTTGCACAAAAACACACACACACACATATATATAAGAGAATCTTCAACCCGGTAATGTGGCACCCCCACAAATAAGAATTCTCTTTTATTTTATTATACTTCCAAAACTACCCCTCCCCTCTTCCCTGAACGCCACGATCAATTGGCATGTCTTATCGATCAAAAACCCGTTTTTCTTTTTTAACAAATTTTTTTCTATAAAATAAAATGTGTCTCTTCACTAAGTTTTGTCACCTATTTTATGTGTTACATCACTTCCCCCTCAAATTCTACTGCCTCTTTCTTTCTCCTATTCAAAAATTGTGCTTTAGACATATGTAGGTTTCCTTTCGTTCTTCCTTTCAGGGATTTTCTGGTTTTGTACATGTTTGCTTAGTTCTTTGTGTGATTTAGTATATGGATTGTTTCTTATTAAGGATATTCCCATCTTCTTTCAAGTTTCCTTACTTCTTTGTGTAATTTATTAGTCGATTTTGTTCCCTTTGTTGATGAGTATTGAAGCTATTGCTTTCTTCAGGCTATTTACCTGCTCACTTTCTCGAGATGTCAACAAAAAATAGGAATGCCCATGTTGATTTCGTTAAGTGTACCTACTTATTATATGTAACAATGTTTTGGAAGCATACCATGGAGATAATTGCAACTTGGACATTGAAAGCACAAAAAAAGATTTCTGAGATTTCTTTGGTCTACCAAATCATATGTGGATCTAGAGAAGCACCTATCATTTCCAAGTCAAATATGGTGTACGTGTTTCCTCTTATACCAGTTTGGGTATTTTGAAGGATAACAAAAAATTGAGAGTGAAGAGGGGGGGACTTCGTCAATCACAATTCACAACAAGGTCTTTCTGAATTCAAGTCTGAAGACGAAATGTTATCTCAATTTTGACATTTTCGTTTTGTCTTACTGATCGGTCAATTTATTGAAAAGAATGTGATGATCATTATTTACGAGCCTTAAAAATCATATGGATGTATATGGTCTTCCAAATTTGAATTGGGCACAAAGTCTCAGGCTCAGAAAAAGGACATCACTTTCTTCATACCGGTTCTCAGGATGCATCTATTCATTGTGATGTCGAATGTTAAAAATGTGAGGAAAGGATGCTTTGGATACATCAATCAAGAGTATTAGTGGAAAAAACTTATTGAGAAATCTAATTTCTATTACTTTTGATTTGTAATATTTGTAGTCTTTTGTGAAAGGGCTCGTTATCTATCCCTTTCTTCCCTAGGATTTGATTAATTTAATTGAATGTATGTTGAAATTTTAGGGACCAAAGAACCAGAAACAGTCACTTATGTTAGGATTGTATGTGAGATAGCACTAGAGACGTGGATGAAGTTTGTTGAGACTGTTCATAAATACAAGGCTGAATATGGTGCAGATCGACCGACTATGGAGTTGTATTCTGTATCGTGTCTAGAGTACAGAATACAACTTGGCGATTATGACAGATCTTGAGGTGTTTCAATAAGAAAAGTACTTTGCCTAATGGTGAAATATGGAAAAAAAGACTCATGTGACATATGTAAACAAAATGCAGGTTCGTCAAATAAACTCTGCCCATGGATTGTATATGTTTATTCGCTTTTCTTTAGATTTTGTGTTATAACAGATCTTTCATTGATCGAATTGATATTGAACATTCGTTCCACTACACATTTTTTTATTTCATGAAGGTCATTTTTTACCTAATTCTTCACCAGACACGTTGCATGATAGAGCAATTCAAACATTTGTAATCGAGAAAACTGATAACCATTTAATTGAAGTATTGTGTCTCAATTCATCATCAAAAATTCACAATTTGATGTCATTATGGTTTTGACTCTTCATTTTTTCCAGTTTATGATGTTCCTAAACTATACTTGCACAAAATTCTTCAAGATCAAGTGGATTTTTTGTCAGTTTATGATGTTGATCCATGCTTTATGTTTCATTTTCAATTCTTTTGCGTTGTTTTGAGAACTATATCGTTCAATTCTGATTTTTTTTCCTTTTTCACTTGATTCCACATTATCTAAGATGTTTTAAATAGTGTTATCACTCTTCACAACTTTTAAGGATAGCTAATCTGATATGAAGTGCTTAGCATTTTTTCGAAACACAGTTTAATCTCGATTTTGGTATGGTATATTTAGTTGTTTTTTTACCAAGCTTTTATATTCCTCCTTAGGCTATAGAATATTTTGTGAGGTCAAATTTGTGCTTCATGCCAAGTAAATCTTTCTCATTGATCACATTTGTCGCACTTATACTTGTATACTATCTTTACTTTTCTCGCAAGTGCAACCACACAACATCTGAAAGATAAAAAATTTCAAATTAATAAATAGATCACTGGTGAAGATTAAGCTCAAATTCTCATTATACGTCGATAAGTGTTGTATAATTTATTGGGAAATGAATAACAACTTTCTGGGGGCTCTATAAGTTGTGAAATTATGTTTTTTTAAAATTTATGTTGTAGAAATCATCAAACTACTTAGGCTATCTCTTGGAAAAGCTTAGATCTCAATAACGATATGAAGAATGAGGATTACTGGAAGAACATTGTGCTCTACAATTATCAAATAAGATTATCATTGATTTTTTTATTGCATCTATTAATTAATGTCCGGCTAATTTCTAGGGAACAAACAGAGCGTATTTATATTTAATATGTTATTTGTCAAAATTATGGCTTAGAATATTTGGTTGTGAACAATTCAATTCAGTTTTCATCTTCTGCTTGGTTGATAATTGCATTAATTCTTTGTACCATCATACGATAACAGGAACAATAGCTATGTTTCATTTCAAAATAATTTATGAGAAAATGAAGAAAAAAATCTTATGAAACTAACAATTTTAGGGTCATTTTCAATATATTCATGATAGACATACTTTAAAAGAAAAGATTGATGGAGGTCCATAAGAAAGGTTTCGAAGTTCCTCCATTTGAATTTAGTTAATCTTGTATGGACTTGATATTCCACTATACTTTAAAGTGTTGTTGTTCAATACTTTTTGGCCTCTTCTTTAACGTTTGTTGTTCTTTATAATTTCTTGGATTTTAGAAAATTTTATTGCTTCTGCTCAACTATTTCAATTGAGACTTTCTTATACTTCTTTCTTATAATTAAAATCTCTATACAACTCATAATTTTTGTACAACAAAAATGAAAATTAAAAAAAAAAATCAGCACTACAAAATTTCGGAGGAATACTTTGCCTTAAGATAAATTGTTCTAGAGAAATTTAGAGTATGCATAAAAAATATTAATCCTAAGACCGCCTACATAGCACTACCACAAGACAAAATAAAATTTGTGACTTTTACGAAAAATTGTAACTTTTATGAAGAGTTGAGGGTTTTAAAAAGAGTGCAACTTTTATGACAAGTTGTAACTTTTTCGAGAAGTTGCGACTTTAATGAAGTATTGCAACTTTTACGAAAAGTTAGAACTTTGATGATAGATAATAGAGTTTCCGAAGGAAAACAACTTTTTCAACTAGTTGTAACATTTCTGATAAGATACAATAAATATTTGTTCACACTATCCTTTGTTGTCTGTAAATAGAGGAATTCCCTCTGATTTTAGAACATCAAATTTTTTTCTTCTTCACAAATAAATATTTAGGTACTTTGATCATGTTGACTAACTCACTAATGGCTTATGTTACAAATCATGTTATGTAATTTTACGGTCATTATTATGCTCAAGTTATTCAGAATAAATGATAAAATGTAATAATTTTTAATTTTCTTTACATTATTAATGTTTGTTACTGCATAATTTTGTGTGTAACATAATAGAGTGTTTTAGTTGTAATGACTGATAGGTTTTAAGTATTATTTTATAAATATCACGATATTAAATTCTCGCACTTCGCGCGAGAAATTTTACTAGTATATTCATATGAGAGTCCTAGGCCTGCCTATGTGGCGCCACCAACAGCAAAAAATTCCTTTTAAATTTATTTATTTCAAAAACTAGTCTTCCTCTTTGATGAAAAGATGTGACTTTTATGAAAAGTTGTAACTTTAATAAAGAGTTGCGACTTTTATCAAAAGTTGCGACTTTTACGAAAAGTTGTGACTTTAATGAAGACTTACGAATTTTATGAAAAGTTGTGACTTTAATGTAAAATTGCGACATTATTGAAGAGTTGAGACTTTATAAAAAAAAAGTTACAACTTTTATGAAAGGTTGTGAACTTTTCGTAGGGTTGAAGCTTTTCTAATTAGTTGTAACATTTTTGATAAAACACAATAAATCGTTGTTCATAATATCCTTTGGTGTCTATAAATAGTGGGATTTTTTCTCATTCACACTACCCTTTGTTCTACTTCCGCAAGATTAAATATTTTTTTACTTTGTTCCTGTTGAATGTCCTACTGACACCATTGGTTGTATATCAATAAGTTGGTGAATAAAATTGTTCCATCATGAGAGGATGTAATTCTTTAAACCTCTGGTATTGGAGGGGAATAGTTTTCTTAAGGGGACATTCTGCATTTAGTGGACTCGATTTTTTCCTTTCTATTTCATTTTATTTTTACATATCCTTGTATTTTTTCACTATCATTAATTTACATGTATGATATTAATTGTTGTTTTTGAGTACATGTTTTAAACTCTATTTTTATGTTTCTTTAAAGTTATTGTCTCTGGTTATATTGAATATATACGCATATAGTACATATATTCGTTGTGCAGAAAATAATTATTGTAATAAGTTTCAAGAAATTATGTTTTAATATTCTATATTAAATTTTATAGTATAAAAGTTATATATAAGCGTATATATTTTCTATTTTTACTTTTGTATGAAATTTTCCACTTATCAATTGAAGAAAATCATTATGCAAGTTCAAAAGTTATAATTGATTTCATGTTCAAGTGTAATATCTTTTTTGAATATGTTAAAGAAAATTTGAATTTTCTTCTAAGACATATATCACAATTATATAATTTATGCAACCAAACTGTTTCTTTATATTATGAAATATCTTTATATAAATATTTTTTCTTCATTATTTTCTTTTTAATGTTGATTAAAGAAAAAAAACTTTATTATTTCGTGAATAATTCATTGATTGGAGGTTCTTAGGTTATGTAATAATGACAAATAATCAAATTCATGTTGGAATATTACTAATATTTTTTAAGAATCTATTTTTTCATTATTTTTAATGAATGGATATTAATAAATAATTAATTTCAAATTATTTACAATTATTATTTATAATCGCGCGAAGCGTGGGCAAATTACCTAATATTTAAGTAATAATACATGTTTAACATAACACATAATCAAACGATGAAAGATAATAAAAGAATCAGAATTATCTATTCAATTTGTTATGTGATTTTCTAGGAAAGTACATGTTCCATAATTTTGTAAGTATATGAGTTTTGTTCTCTAAAGCACATTTTCTACTAAACATAGGTTCTACTTAATCTAAGTACATGAAGGTTTTGTGTATAGCTTTGCAATGCAAATTAAATGGACATACAATTAAATTTATATTTTCTTCACTCTTAAAATCTTGAACTTATGTGTCATTTGCAGGCTACAAGATCTCGAAGAAGGCATGCATAAAACATTTCAAAGAATCATCATCACTCTTTGATATTGAGGGATTCAGAGCTTCGAAATTCTTCTGCAGACAAGGATTCTCCTATAAATGGAGAAGGATATGTGTAATATTTAACTTCCCCAAATGTCAAAGCGACTTTTTATGCTCATCAACCTGGAGGATTTTGAGTTCATCATGTCGAAAAACATTAATGGAGATATTACTCTTTGAGACACTGACAGATGCCCTATCTTCTAGTGACAGAGGAGGCATATATCACATCCACCTGGTACCGGAAGAGCCAACTCGGCATACTATTTGTTCAGTTATTTCTGAAGATGTTTCTACAGTGTCGGCATGTAATCAGTTCTCCATCTTGTTTGCTTTTTGACTGTATTCCAGAAAAGGGAGGTGGACATTCCCTTTTACATAGAAGAATAATATACACCTCCAATTTCATCAACTCGACTTCCTAGTTAAAAAGAAAATTGCAAGGATCTATGATTTGAAGTCGATAGTGTGGGAACAACTTCAGAAATCACTGAAGAAACATTATGGAAAATCATGTTTTTCCGGTGCCAGGTGGGTATAAGATAGTGTATCTTCTCTTAGTCTCAAATATGGGCTCTATAAACCTCTCAAGTTTTATATCTCTTGTAATGATGTTCCATATGAATTCAAAGCCTCCACATTAATGAGGATACATTGTTTCTTTGGTGCTTTAGGAAATACATCACACAAGGCTTCTTCACCATAAATAGGAGAATAGGGGGCTGCAGAAGAATATGAATCTCTCGAGACATCAACATCCAAGCATAATGGTGACTATCCTAAATAATTTCTTTCTTACCTCCCTCGACAATGCAAGGTGAGACGCCATGGGGATGAGGTGTGCATGATACTACATCCAAAGTAATGAAGGACATAACAGTTAGCGAAGGGTATATTGAGGATCCAGTTATCAATACAAGCAATTAGTTTAGAAAATTTAGTTACTTGCTAATCTCAATTAATTAGTTCACTAATATTCCACTTGTAATAGTTTGTAAGTTAACTAGCTACACTAGCTACAGATTAGTTTTACACTCTACCATAGTTAGATTGCTTTACACTCTATTGTAGTTATTGTTAGGATCGAAAATAAGCAGGTGTAAACGCATAAGCTAGCAAAGCAAACCTCAAAAGACTACAAGTAAGAAGACAACGAGAAATATACCAAAAGACACAAAGATTTAACGTGGTTCGGTCAATTGACCTACGTCCACAAAGGAGATGAGCAATCCACTATAAATATGAGAGTGCAAAATACAGAGAGAAACAACCTCAACCAACTCACTCAGAATACATGGGAGGTTCACACAAGTGATAACGTATCAAGCTTGTGACCCACAAATTCTCCCTCTAACCAAAACTCTCAAAGCCTTTAAGACTACATTGTGAATGCTGATTAAGTTACAAGGAACATGCCTCTATTTATAGAGTCCTAAACCTTTTCCTACCAGAAAAAGGATTAGTCAATCCAAAACCTTTTCCTAAAAGGAAAACCTATTTATGGTAGAAAATTTAGGGCAAATAAAACCTAACAAATCTCCCCCTTGGCCTGAATTTCTGACAAAATAAATTTGTCCACCTTCTTTACTTAATCTTCAACAACTTGCTTCTTCTCTCCATAATCTCCTTTGCAAAATTTATGTCTCAACACAGAGAACCTCTCTGTAACAATTTTTCCAAAAAAATCTTCATTACTGTCAAAAAGGTTGTGGCTAGAACTACACCCGCCAAGATGAACACCTCTTTCTAACTCTGGTTCAATAATTGATTACCCAACCACTGAACCTGACTTAATCATTGAATCTGGCTCTGATACCACTTGTTAGGACCGAAAATAAGCAGGTGTAAACGCGGAAGCTAGCAAAGCAAACCTCAAAAGACTACGAGTAAGAAGACAACGAGAAATATACCAAAAGACATAAAGATTTAACGTGGTTCGTCCAATTGACCTACGTCCACAAAGGAGATGAGCAATCCACTATAAATATGAGAGTACAAAATAAAGAGAGAAACAACCTCAACCAATTCACTCAGAATACATGGGAGGTTCACACAAGTGATAACGTATCAAGCTTGTGACCCACCATTTCTCCCTCTAACCAAAACTCTCAAAGCCTTTAAGACTACATTGTGAATGCTGATTAAGTTACAAGGAACATGCCTCTATTTATCGAGTCCTAAACATTTTCCTACCAGAAAAAGGATTAGTCAATCCAAAACCTTTTCCTAAAAGGAAAACCTATTTATGGTAAGAAATTTAGGGCAAATAAAACCTAACAGTTAGGATGTCTATAAATAGCTTGTATTATATATTTTTTCATTCAAGCTTTAATACAATAAAATAGTTACTTTCTTCTCTTCTTAGATTGTTAAACCGCCATTGATATTCCCCTTTCTGCTCAGAGAAAGTTCCTTGCAGGGAAGTTAACATGGTATTAGAACAAGATATTTAGTAAGATCTAGGGATTTCTTGCAAGGATTGGGAACGAAATAGAGATATTCTTATTTTCAGAATTTCAGATCGGTAATCGCGAATCTGCGTTTCGATCACAATCATCCTCTATTTTTGGGATCATAGGGCACACCAGGAGCTGTGCAAGTGGGAATTGAGCTCATCCGTATGGAGAATTACACGCTTTGGAGCAGAGCAATGAAGCTCGCTCTCTTTACAAAGAACAAAATTGGATTTGTTGATGGATCAATTAGTCGTGAGAAGTTTGGCACTGATCTGGTTAATCAATGGGAGAGAAGCAATGCGATGGTGATCTCATGGATCATGATTAATGTAAGTAAAGGTCTTCTCCTTGGAATTTTATTTCGATCTACTGTTAGTTCTGTTTGGGAAGATCTTAGAGAGCGATTTAATAAAATCAACTTATCGCAAGTTTATCATTTGCACAAGGAAATCGCAACTTTAGTCCAAGGTACTTTTCCATTTTCTGTCTACTATTCTAGATTAAACGACTTTTGTGATGAATATGACTCTATTATACCCCCCCACCTTCATGTGAGTGTGAAAAATCGAAAGGGTATAGGGAGCATATTCATAAACAGAGATTGCGGCAATTTCTCATGGGATTAAACGATGGATATAGCAATGCTCGTGGTCAAATATTGATGAAGTCAACACCTCCTAGTGTGAATCAAGCTTATGCACTTATTGTACAAGATGAGTATCAAAAATCATCCTCAATAGGAAATTTTCCAATTGGTGAGGGTATAGATCCCACAGCCTTATTCACAGCACAACGTCCTCCGACTAAGAAATTTGGTGATTTATTTTGTGACTACTGTCATATGTGTAAGACCCCAAAAAAGACTTAGGTTAACTAGAGCCTAATATGTTGGTATTGATGTTCTAAGGTCCTAAATAGGTCTAATATATGGTATAGAGGAAGTAACTAAAGTAGTAGGTGCATTGGAAGTCAAACATTAAGGAACGACCAAGACGTTCGATGACTAAGTCACCTATCTGCCTTATATGTGGTTCTATGTGTTTATGTGTGATTCATGAGGTTATAAGGTTCATAAATGAGTTATTAAAGCATATATAGGCAGTGTGTAAAGTTTGTGGAGTTTGGAGGTCAAACGTCCATGACGTTTGAAAGATGTGCCTTGAAATGACCTTGTGTGTCCAGGCGTGTTTTGTCGAGTTTTATGTGTTCATTTTATACAAAATTTATCTGAGAGGTGTTAAACTCATATAAGATTGTATTTGGGTAGGAAACATATGGGAAATTATGCCTAAGGACTAACCAAGGGTCCTTGAGGAAGGACTCATGTTTGTAGCAAAAACTTTCTAAAGGCAGTCTACCTACGGAGGGAAATCGACGGCCAGTGGCATGGTCTACGCCCCATTGGTGGTGGGCGTAACTTGTTCGTTATCCGCGGGAGCAATACTCCAGTTTGAAGTCTCTGAACCCATCCATGAAGGCCAGCACGGCCCGTAAGTGGGCTAATGGTCCATCGATGGGGAAGTCATCAATGGTGGCCTGCCTGCGTGCAGTTTCACTGTTAAGTCTAGGAGTGAACTTGTAAATTCACCCAACTTCTATATAAGAAAAATGGCTAGCAATGAGTGAGAATTGTAAGGGTAATTAGTTCTAGTTCAGTATGAGACTAGATTACAAAATTTGGCCTTTATATTCCTTAACCATGTTCCTACATGGGACGTGTCTACGTTCTACCATTGGCAAGTAGAACAACCTCATCGGAGTAGGATAAAACTCCGGATTCCATGTCTCGCTATCATGGTCTATTTCGATTATTGCCTATTATCTTCATGTGGAATACCTATTAGCATTAGAGAAGTTCATGAAGTTTAGGCGGTGGTATGGGACGCTATCTAGACATTGCACTATAGGCTTTGAAGGTGTTATTTGGAGTTCCTAGGTCTTTTCCAAGACCATTATTTGAATGTACTTTGTGTGATGTATGAGTCTTAATGAAATAAGGAACTAATGACTTATGTTAAGAAGTATGTTGATAAATGAGTACTTAATCTAAAGTGACTTAAGGATTCCTTAGTTAAAGTGTGAAGAGGCCATAAAGGATGATCTTTTCATGTCTTATCTTTGGAAGTCTTGAGGATGACTCTAGTTAGGGAAGTTGGTTGATTTTGTGGACATGATCCAAACCTTAGGTATTCTTAAGGATTTTGTAGGTAATATTGAAAAGGTCAATCATGGACATTATCTTCTTGATTTACTTGAGTAAGTCTTTTGATATCCTTTGGAAGGAGAATGTCATATCACCTATATGTTGATGTTTGATGTTTTTTATGTGTGTATGTGACTCATTATAAGTAGTCTTGAGGATCATTTTGGCATGCCTAGAGAGGCTGTATGGGTTGTCTCTCTTTGTGTTACTTAAGTGAGTATTAGTATAGCTTTAAGTGTGATTATTACATTCTAGGGGATGTCTAAAGCTAAGTGGAAGAATTTCACTGTAAGAGTGAATATAGTCACTGTACAATGGAGTGAGTTCACAGTTAAGTGTTCTAAAAAATGTTATATTTTGTTTAATCATTTTCTTATTTGTTTCTAAGTTGTTAAATGTAGTTCTTATGATTATAACATGTTTTTTAAATGAAAAGATGCATATTTCCAATAAATGTCCCTTTTCATGATTTTTATGCGTTAAGCCATACTTAGTACATGTGGTTGTACTAACTCCATGCTTTCATCTATCCATATAGTTCTTGGTATGTGAGGATCTTTGAGAAGTGAAGACTAGCATTCGTTCAAGAAAATTTGAAGTATGTCCTCACTTGACTCGAGGGCATATATGTATTATATGTTTTCATTCAAAGTATTGTGATAGACTATGTATTTCTATTTTAGTATTTTGTATGGTCCGTGTCCCAGTGTTTTCGTGTCTTAAGATGATGAGATTGAGACTTAGTATTTCCTATTAATTTTATATGAAAGAGATTTTAAAGACTATGTTATATTTTGTGAAAAGTTTTAATTCCGCACTACTTTTCACTATGTTTATGCAATGCATGATATCAAAGGGCTTGTATACGACCTCCTAGAGGTCGAATACGCCGGTCTCAATCCGAGATAGTTCCCTAACTTCTAGGGTATGGTTTCGGGATGTGACAAGCTTGGTATCAGAGCATAGATTTGTGAAAGTAATATTAGGAATTGAAAATTCTCATCAAGTCACGTCTAGTAGAGTGTTGACCATCAGTGTGAGTCGCGACACATCTATGGGTGAGAGACTATAGAACGATAGAGTTTCCCTTCTTTTCTACTCCTATAGCGTGTTGTAGAGTATGCTATCAGTATCCTTCTTAATGTGTATTCTTGTGTTTCTTGGAGATGAATACTAGAAGGATTGCCGCTAGAAGGTTGGAAGAAGAGATGATGAATGAGGATATTCCTACTCAAATATAGCAAGTTGAGCAAGTTCCTCAAGGTGGCAAAATGTCCAAGGTGTTCAAGGTGCCCAAGTGCCTCCCCAAGGTAATCATGTTCCTAATGTAGAAGGAGGTATTGAGGTTTCGGAGATGTCTAATAGGGAGATTAAGAGTCTTTGATTGCTATATCTCGAGTCATAACTATGCAAGCTAATATGAGTATGATGCCTAGGGCGAATGTGGTGGAGAGCACTAGGACATCTAGGTTGAGGGACTTTGTGAGGATGAATCCTCCTATCTTTCTTGGCTCTAAGGTGGGAGAGGATCCACAAGAGTTCCTTGATGGAGTGTATAAGGTTTGCTATGAGGGTTACATCTAGGGAGACGGTAGAGTTGGCTTTGTACCAATTGAGAGATGTTTCTCAAATATGGTACACTCAATGGAAGGACAATAGGCCAGAAGAATAGGGTCCTATTGAGTGGGATGAATTTAAGGAATCTTTTCTTGATAAGTACTTTCCCCGAGAGAGGAGAGAAGTTAAGGTGGAGGAGTTTATTAATCTCAAGCAAGGCATATGAGTGTTGAGGAGTACTCTTTGAAATTCTCAACATTATTTAAGTATGCCCCTTCTCTTGTGTCTAATCCAAGAGATGAAATGAGTCATTTTGTGAACGGGGTATCCGAATTGGTGATGTAAGAAAGTCGTACCGCTATGCTACATGATGATATAACCTTATCTAGAGTCATGGTGTATGCACAATCGATTGAAGATTCTAAATTTAGGAGGATGGCTAGAATTTTAAAAAGGAGTGATGCTAGTGATCAAGAGCAAACTAGGTTTAAAAAGAGGGTCCAAACTGGAGAAGAATCTATGAGTGCTAAGGTGGTTCCAAGGATGGTTTGTGCCAAATGTGGCAAGAAACATTATGGTGAGTGTCGATTGGATATCGGAAGTTACTTTGGTTGTGGTAAGGAAGGACATAAGGTGAAAGATTGTCCTATGATTGCTTCTATAGGAAGAGAGGGTAAGCAAGTTGCTCCTAGTGTTTCAAAGGATGATGCTCCAACAAAGAGGCATTTCTATGCACTCCGGGACTAGAGGAGAGAAGCCGGATGGGAGTGATGATGATGGTGGTAAGTTCTCTTTCTTTATTTTTATAAGAGTTCCTTCTAAGTGGGGGAGTGTGGTTAGTAGATGGGACAGAATGGTAGAAGTTGTGTTTGTGCATGGTGTTTAGGAGTTTGGTTGAAATTGAATTTCATTAACTTCTTGCATTCTGCAATTTATGAAGCCTTGACTAAGTTGTAAGATGTGTTTATATGATGTTACTTTGCATATTAACATGTTTATATTATGAATTGCCTAAAATTTGGACTTTTGAAAAAAATTGGTGGAATCATTGTATGCTTGAAAACAGTTCACTGTAAAAAAAATTCAAAAATGACTAATTGATTTTTTGGTCTAAAATTGTTGTAAGGTTGTTATAACTGATGTATATAAATATGATATAGAATAAAAATAAGTTTTTACTATTTGGAATAAAGCATGTGAGTTAGCATAATAAGTTACAGAATTGTTTCTAGTTTCTTGTTGTGTTGTAGATCTCTTGGCTATGTGAGATTGATGTTTTCCTCTTGGTAATGTGCTATGTGTATTGGTTATTAACTTCTAGTTGAATCTCTATTCTTGGAATTGTTCGGAGAGTGGCAAGTGTCATCAGAGGACGAATGTTGTCCAAGTGGGGGAGATTGTAAGACCGCGAAAATGACTTAGGTGAACTAGAGCCTAATATGTTTGTATTGATGATCTAAGGTCCTAAATATTATAATATATGGTATAGCGGCAGTAGCTAAAGTATTAGGTGCATAGGAAGTCAAACGTCAAGAGACGACCAAGTCGACTAAGTAACTTATGTACCTCATATGTGGTTCTATGTGTTCATATGTGTTTCTTGAG
Organism: Solanum chilense; assembly: GCA_032847665.1. Classification (NCBI taxonomy): domain Eukaryota; kingdom Viridiplantae; phylum Streptophyta; class Magnoliopsida; order Solanales; family Solanaceae; genus Solanum; species Solanum chilense. The sequence goes on along the minus strand of JAPDHL010001909.1, from coordinate 4,218,154 downwards.
GTTATAAGGTTCATAAATGAGTTTATTATAGCATGTATAGTAAGTGTGTCAAGTTTCGTGGAGTTTGGAGGTCAAACGTCTAAGAACGTTTATGACGTTGGAAAGATGTACCTTAAAATAATCTTGTGTATCCAGGCGTATTTTGTTGAATTTAGTGTGTTCGTTTTAGACAAAATTTATGTGAGATGTGTTAACCTCATAGACGATCATATTACTAGAAGGTCTATTACAGGTTATATAGTTAAGCTTGGTGACTCCCTCATTTCTTGGAAATCAAAAAAGAAAGTTACTATATCTCGGAGCTCTGCTGAAGCCGAGTATAAAAGATTAGCCTCAGCGGTGGCTGAAATTGTTCGGCTAGTTCGACTATTTTCAGAATTTGGTTGGCCTCTCCCGTTTCCTGTTCCTGTTTATTGTTATAGCAAGGCTGCCATGCAGATTGCTACCAACCCAGTAATCCATGAACGCACGAAGCATATTGACATTGATTGTCACTTTATTAGGGAAAATCTCCAGCAAGGCCTGCTCAACACTTCCTATCTTGCCTCATCTAATCAATTGGCAGATATTTTGACTAAGGGTCTTAGTTTTTTGCAGCATTCTCACCTTTTGTCCAAGCTAGGCATGCTCAATATCTTCTCTGTGCCTAGCTTGAAGGGGGTATTGAGTATCCAGCTGTTAATACAAGCAATTAGTTGAGAACAATTAGTTAATTGCTAATCTCGATTAATTAGTTCACTAATATTCCAGTTGTAATAGTTTGTTAGTTAACTAGTTACACTAGCTACTGATTAGTTTTAAACTCTACCATAGTTAGATTCCTTTACACTCTACTATAGTTAGGATGTCTATAAATAGCTTGTATTAGATATTTTTTCTTTTAAGCTTTAATATAATAAAACGGTTACTTTCTTCTCTTCTTAGATTATTAAACCGCCATTTATATTCCCTTTTATGCTCTGAGAAAGTTCCTTGCAGGGAACTTAACAAGATGCAAAATGAAAAATGAAGTGGTATTACCGATGAGATGAGCACAGAACTTGAAACAAAGAGAATAAGAGTGGTACAAATATATTTGCAACCTATTGACAGAAAGGGAACAGGGGTAACACAACCGACATGCCTAAGGCAGCGACCAGTTCCTGATAAGGAAATACACACCAATAATCCATTTGATGCCCCTGATAAGGATAGTGAGGATGAGGAAGTAGATATTACCATGTCTTAAAATAATGTTAACACAATGATGTGTCTCAGATGAGGATATTTCTGAGATCACAACAGAATTATAAAAGGGAGATGAATATCAATCATCAGAAGCTATGGTAGTTAATGCCCAGTCGGTGATGAAGCAGCTGGAGGAGGTGATAAAGGGTGATGATGGAGATAATGCAGATAAAGATCACAAGGTTAGAGAAGAAGCACAAAATAAAAGAATAGTACAAGTACAGTCCATAGCCTTGGTGATGGCTATGGATGATGAGGCACTGGCACACGATTTGAGGGGATGTTTCCACCTGAAACTAAAACTTAGGAATTAGTACATATGGAGAAGTCTGGGAACTCAACATTAACTATTAACTATTGATAATGATGGTGTGAATACAAAACCAATGGAGTAATTACATGCTTTAGTATCTCATCAAGCACTTGTATTACAGAGGTAGATAGTCTTAATATAAATATTGAGGCAGGGGTGACAGAAGATAGAGAGGAGGAGTAAAGTGCTAAAATTGCAAGAGAGTGTGAAAAGACGCTGGATTATCACCTCTAGTTTTATACAAAGAAAAAAAGGTAAAACTAAGAGGGATATGGATTTCCAACCAACAATCAAACAAGCGAAAAGGAAGTAAAAGTCAAATGAAAGATGATTATGACAGCCTAATTTTGGAATATAAGATCAGTGAGAACTAAAATTGCATTCCATAGAGTGCAAATATTGAATTGGCATCATAAGTTTTTCCTAATTGCTTTAATGGAACCTTTTAAATATACTAGACATATACAAAATTTTAAGGGGATGTTGTAGAGAATAGCAAAAGAAAAGTATAACCCGGGAACCCTTTTGCTAGCCTAAGATCTGTAGGGGGAGGCACAAAACAACACAAGTAGGATACAACACCTACTAGGATCGACTTCAAGACAATCAACCAAATATACTTCACCAATTTACCAAAAGAAATTCTCCACTATATTAACCAAGCTCAAATCAGTAACACATCAACTAAATCACAAGCAAATATGAATTATAAATATGCAAGTGACACACGAGATTTATACGTGGAAAACCCCTTCGGTGTGAAGGATAAAAACCACGGGACTTGTAGGAGTCCACCCTACTTCTTCTCTTATTATGCAAATTGAGGGTAAAAACACCCAAATCAGTCTACAAGGATGTTACAGCCCACCAACAACAACATACATAAGAATCAACACAAAAAGAGTAGAGAAATTGGGAAATGTCACCCAAAAAACGCAGATTACAGCAGCTGCAATAACAGACGATCAAGAACTCCGATTGACGATCTGAACGGTCAAGATGCAGTTCTATGTGTTGTTAACCAGCTGTTAAAATTTCAGAACAATCCAACGGTCGGATCTCCGGAAAACTGAAATCTCGTTCTGCTCTCAAACCCTCTCTCTCAAAAATTTGTTCTCACTCTCTCTATCTCACACCCTCTCTGTTTTTTCTTCTATTTTTCATGTCAAAAACAGACCCCCAAAAGAAAGACAGCAGCTCCCCCAAAGACTTCTAGAAGAAGTCAACAAAGCCCAAAATATATGGGCCACCCATCAATAAGTGATTGGGCTTTCACTTATAAAAAAAATATAACAAATGGGCTGGACCCTTAACAATCTCCCCCTCCAGCCCAGTTCGGGGAGACCAAACATAAAAGGTCATCAAGAAGACATACCTGCAAGCTTGGAACAAAATTCAAGCTTGCTTCGAGGGACCACCTTTGTCAACATATCAGCACCATTCTTGTTGGTGTGAATCTTCTTCAACTTCATTAGTTGCTCTTCAATGACAACACGCAACCAATGATATCTCACATCAATATGCTTTGTGCGAGCATGGTACATGCTGTTTTTGCTCAAGTCCATAGCACTTTGACTATCACAAAACACAACATACTCGCTTTGCTTCAATCCTAACTCTTGAAGGAAACGCTTTAACCAAAGCATTTCTTTGCTTGCTTCCACTGCTGCTATATATTCTGCCTCGGTTGTAGACAACGCTACACACTTCTGTAGCTTGGATTGCCATGAAATGGCTCCCCCTGCAAATTTGAACAAGTAACCCGAGGTAGACTTCCGGTTATCAAGATCTCCAGCCATGTCAGCATCCGTAAATCCCTCAAGAATAGGCTCACCACCTCCAAAACACAAACTCAGATTTGATGTGCCTCGCAAATATCTTAAGATCCACTTTACAGCTTGCCAATGAACCTTGCTCGGATTTGCCAAGTATCTGCTAACCAATCCAACAGCATGTGCTATATCCGGTCTTGTACACACCATGGCATACATCAATGAACCAACAGCAGAGGAGTAAGGAATATGAGACATACTTTCCTTTTCTTTATCGGTTGTAGGACAACAACGCTTGCTCAACTTGAAATGGGCTGCAAGTGGTGTATTAACTGGCTTGGCATTCTTCATATTGAACCTTTCAAGCACCCATTCAATATACTTTTCTTGTGACAACCAAAGCTTACCAGCTTTTCTATCACGAGTAATTTCCATACCAAGAATTTGCTTCGCAGGACCCAAATCTTTCATATCAAAGGACTTTGACAAATCCTCTTTCAACCTGCAAATCATCTCAACATCTTGTCCCACAATCAACATATCATCAACATACAAGCAAAGGATAATGAAGTTACCTTCAGAGAATTTTCTAAAATACACACAAGGATCTGCAGTAGTCCGCTTGTACTCATTACTACTCATGAAGGAATCAAACTTGTGATACCATTGCCTTGGTGCTTGCTTGAGTCCATAGAGACTCTTTTTCAACTTGCAAACAAAATTCTCTTTTCCCTTAACTTCAAATCCTTCCGGCTGCTCCATGTAAATCTCCTCATGCAAATCACCATGTAAGAAAGCAGTTTTAACATCAAGTTGTTCAAGTTCAAGATTCAAACAGGCAGCTAATCCCAAAATCATACGAATGGAAGTCATCTTCACCACTGGTGCAAAAATCTCATCGAAGTCGATGCCCTTTTTCTGATGGCATCCCTTCACCACTAATCTTGCCTTCCGCTTCACTAGCTTGTTGTCAACTTTCTTGTTCTTAAACAACCACCTGTTCTTCAAGACTTTCTTCCCTTTTGGAGGCTTCACCAAGTCATAGGTTTCATTCTTCTTCAAAGAATCCATCTCCTCTTGCATAGCCTTGAGCCAATGGTCTTTGTCTGAATGTGACAAGACCTCTTGAAGGCTTTCAGGCTCCCCCTCATCAGTGATTAGGATGTATTCTGAACTTGGATAAAGTCTTGAAGGTTGACGAACTCTGGTCGATTTTCTAAGTGTTGGCTCTTCTACCTGTGGGCTGGATTTCTCCCCCTGATTAGAAGACTCTCCATGTTGAACATCTACAGCTTCATCATCAGGTTGTGGTACAACAACATCAGGTTGTACCTCTTCAATATGGTCATGTTCATGAGCAATTTCATGACCATCCTCTGGAGCATCACCTGTTAATTGATCATCTGCAGCAGAAACATGAGGCATGGGCATATCAATAACATCATGAGAGAAATTAGAATAATAAGTCTTATCAGCACCCAAAAGATGAAAACCCATCTCGTGCTCATAAAAGACAACATCTCTACTTCTCACAACTTTTTGCTTTGCTGGATCATAAAGTCTGTAACCAAACTCTTCATCACCATATCCAACAAACACACAAGGAGAAGTCTTGAAATCAAGCTTCAATCTATGTTCCTTCAGCACATGCATAAAAGCCTTGCATCCAAACACCCTCAAGTGAGAATAAGAGGGGTCTTTCCCAAACCAAACTCTCTCGGGAATATCAAACTCCAAAGGAACTGATGGTGCTCTATTTATCAAATACACAGCAGTTCCAACTGTTTCACCCCAAAATGACTTAGGAAGATTGGACATTCTAAGCATGCATCTCACTTTCTCAACAATGGTTCTGTTCATCCTCTCGGCAACGCCATTGTGTTGTGGGGTACCCGGTTCTGTTCTCTCATGTCGAATGCCATACTTGAGCAATATGCGTTAAACTCATTTGAAGTGTATTCACCTCCATTATCAGTTCGAAGACGCTTCAGTTTGCAATCTGTCTCCCTTTCAACCATTGCATGAAACTTCTGGAAGATACCGAACACCTCACTTTTGTGCTTCATCATATAAACCCAAGTTCTCCGAGTAGCATCATCAATAAAGGTAACAAAGTATTTGTTACCACCAAGTGATTCCACCTCTATGGGACCACACACATCAGAGTAAACCAACTCTAACTTCACTTTCTTTCTTGTAGATGTCCTCGGAAAAGAAACTCTGTGTTGCTTTCCTGCTAAACAATGATCACAAGGGTCAAGTGAAATAGTAACATCAGCAGGAATAAGAGACTTACCGGCCAACAGCTTTATACCCTTCTCACTAACATGCCCCAATCTTCGGTGCCATAAGTTAGGAGAAGTTTTCTCCTCAATAGCATTCAACTCACCACTACACACTTTCAAATGTGTCTTATACAAGGTGCAACAAAGCTTGCCACGAGCAACAGTCAAGGAACCCTTAGACAATTTCCATTTACCCTCACCAAAAGTGTGCTTATAACCCTCTTCATCAAGTACATTAGCAGACAATAAATTGAGGCGTAAATCTGGAATGTGGCGAACATCTCTCAACGTCAAATAGCACCCAACATTGGTTTGGACTCGAATATCTCCAATGCCAACAATACTTGCTGAGCTCTGGTTCCCCATCTTCACACTACCAAAATCTCCAGCTCGGTAGTCAATAAAGTACTCCTTATTAGGAACACAATGATAGGAAGCTCCTGTATCAATAAGCCATTCAGTGTCAGAACTATCAACATGACAACACTCTCCAATAGCACATATCAAAGAAACACGATCATCAGAACTAGAAGTTGTAGCAGCTGTATTCTTGTCATCACCCTCTTTATGATGGTCATTTTTCTTATTTTGCTGGTCTCTTTTCAACTTGTAGCAAAACTTTTGAATGTGGCCAGGCTTGCTACAATAGTGGCATATCGTAGGTTCTCTCCCATCCTTGGACTTTGACCTATACTTTGACTTGCCACGCCCTTTGGGACCTCTACTCTTGCTTCTTCCTCTATTCTCTACCACAAGTGCCTGCGAAATATCAACACCCATCTCCTTTCTTCTAAGCTCTTCATTGAACATGCTCTCTTTGATGACATCCAATGAAAGCGTACCATCTGGAGCTGAGTTGCTGATGGACACAACCAAAGTTTCCCAACTGTCTGGCAAAGAACTCAAGAGGAATAAAGCCTGCAACTCATCATCAAGAACAATTTTCATAACAGTCAACTTGTTAATAATATCTTGAAAGTCGCTAAGATGCTCAGAAACAGACTTCCCTGGCTTCAACTTGAGATTAACAAGCCTCTTAATCAACGAGGCCTTGTTATGAGCGGTCTTCCTCTCATAAAGACCCTCCAATTTTCTCCATAGTTCAAGCGGCTCAGTCTCCTGGGATACATGATTGAATATGCTAATATCAATCCACTGTCTGATTGTCCCCAAGGTTTTTCTCTTCAGCTTTTCCCATTCTTTATCTATCATCTTCTCTGGCTTAGTGGGCTGGTCATCTTTATTTGTTTTATCCACATCAATTGGGTCAAACAAATCCTTGCAATATAGCAAATCTTCCATCATCGGACGCCAAATGGAATAATTGGTTGATGTCAGTTTAACCATAGAGTTATTTCCATGCTCCATGTCTATGGTTTAACACTCCGCTCTGATACCAAATGTAGGGGGAGGCACAAAACAACACAAGTAGGATACAACACCTACTAGGATCGACTTCAAGACAATCAACCAAATATACTTCACCAATTTACCAAAAGAAATTCTCCACTATATTAACCAAGCTCAAATCAGCAACACATCAACTAAATCACAAGCAAATATGAATTATAAATATGCAAGTGACACACGAGATTTATACGTGGAAAACCCCTTCGGTGTGAAGGATAAAAACCACGGGACTTGTAGGAGTCCACCCTACTTCTTCTCTTATTATGCAAATTGAGGGTAAAAACACCCAAATCAGTCTACAAGGATGTTACAGCCCACCAACAACAACATACATAAGAATCAACACAAAAAGAGTAGAGAAATTGGGAAATGTCACCCAAAAAACGCAGATTACAGCAGCTGCAATAACTGACTATCAAGAACTCCGATTGACGATCTGAACGGTCAAGATGTAGTTCTATGTGTTGTGAACCAGCTGTGAAAATTTCAGAACGATCCAACGGTCGGATCTCCGGAAAACTGAAATCTCGTTCTGCTCTCAAACCCTCTCTCTCAAAAATTTGTTCTCACTCTCTCTATCTCACACCCTCTCTGTTTTTTCTTCTATTTTTCATGTCAAAAACAGACCCCCAAAAGAAAGACAGCAGCTCCCCCAAAGACTTCTAGAAGAAGTCAACAAAGCCCAAAATATATGGGCCACCCATCAATAAGTGATTGGGCTTTCACTTATAAAAAAAATATAACAAATGGGCTGGACCCTTAACAAGATCATTACTTTGATCGGAAGATTAATGCACCTAAAAAGGAGAAGTTAGAAATAGAACTTTTAAGGAAGAAGACTCTTTTATTTGAGTTGTTCTTAGGTTTTCTTGGTTGGTTACAATTGTTTAGTGTCACCCCTATTTATACCTTTATATGGATGCTTCTATAAATTATTCTAGATAAATCTACATGAATATCTAGATATCGTTATATTCTTTCTATGTAACAAAAATCTAGATATTTCTGTACTTTACTACAAATATCTAATTATCTAGAACATCTAATTTATCCTAAGTATAAATATCAAATATATTTGTACTACAAAATTCTAGAAAGTTCTATTAAATATGTAAGATATTTTTTTTAACTACAAAATTTCATCTTTATTTTTCACAATCCCCCTTAAAGTGATTTTTTGGAAACTAACCCACATTTGTTGCGGAAGAACTCAACGAAAGCTTTCAGTTGTGTCATGGTGAAAATGTCAATATTTTCTTCCAGACTCCTATTGCTTCATCAAATGATAAAGATTTTCCATTATCGAATGGTCCATGTAAATTATCTCCTTGTTGAGTTTCTGAAATTCCCCTTTCTCTTAACATCTCAACAATTATATTATCCAGAGAGATACTATTACTTTCCTGTTAAGTCTCAACGCCAACATTGGATCCACTGCCATATTTTGTTATCATCGCCTCGATAGATTTGTTGGTAACTTCAGAGCTTTAAAAAATCATAACATTTGTCTTTGAGACCAATATAAAATTATTTGTCTATTTGATCTCTCATTTCCCTTTATGCTTTTAAAATTTTCGCCGAGTCATTAATTGGCTTTGATATTGCAGAAGATTTACTAAATACTTCCGCTTCAAATAAATCCCCCCCTCAATGCTTTCACTATAAAGGTCATAACTAGCACATGTAGTTTAAGATATTCCTCGTTCAGGATTTTCTTCATTTATTTATTCAATAGAAGCTATCATATCACCTCTAGGAACATCCTCAAGAATTTCTTGTTTCGTGCCGTCAACATCTGTTTCATGCTTCTCTGCGTTATCAACTACATTAGATTCTAGATCCTCAATCTAGTCTCTTTCAAGATTGATGGAAATCATGGAATCTATTGCTCGATCCCTAACGACTAAACAGTAATCCCACTTTTCTTCTTCTTCAAGAACCTTTTGAGTCATATTGATCTACTTGGCCTTGCAATATATTTTTATGTGTCCTCAATTACAACATCAATAGCATCTAAGAGGCTTCTTACCGTAATAGTTAGAAGGTTCTTCCTTCTTTCCAGGTGAGCTTGAACAACCTGATAATCCAAAGAGCAAGATATTTCTTACTTTTCCTTTTATATATATATATATATATATATATATATATATATATATATATATATATATATATATATATATATATATATATATATATATAAAATATGATGACACTACACCTAGACGTAGTCCATATAGGACATATTCCCAATAAAGAATAACAATTATTTCATTAGTAAAAGATCAAATATTTTGAGTCATGTTTCACAGGTACTAAAAAGAATTTGGATCCTTTGTAATTAAATTTTGAATTATGACATTTTGATCACAATAGAGTTTTGAAGAAAATTATTGAAGAGACTAAGTTTATTGTTTATTCAATTTAAAATATTGATGATCATAATAAACGCAGTTCTCCAAATGAGAAGAAGGATGATTCCCGTTAAAGAAACACTTTTTTTTATTTCCAATTTAAATAGGAGGAGACTATTCCCCAGATAAAGAGGAAGAGGAAAAGGAAATTGACATATCATTTTATTGAAATGGAAATATGTTTCTTACAATCACATTTTTGCTTACGAATTATTCAATTTTTTTTGTGCAGAGTGGACATTTAAGTTTGATGGAGAACCAGCATCTTGATCTAGAGGTATAAATTGGACTCATCTGCTTAGTTTGTTCACTTGTCCATTTGGAGAAAAATTATTTTCCCTCTTTTTATAACTACACGAGTTTGGTCCTATCAAGCAGTAACTAAAAAGATATTTCCAAAATCGTATGCTAACAAAATTAGAGAAGATTTACTTGACCTCAAAAATCACATGTGAACAACTATAAGACGAGTCCAATTTTTTCATCTAGATGGAGCTGATGGTTCCCCATAAGATATGCACTTACTTTTTCAATCGTTATCTCCGAAGCAGGTAACTTGTAAATCCAACTTGTACTTTCATGATACACATGTCTATATCAATAAAAAGATTGTAAATTTTCTATTCCCATTCTTCTTTGTCCATAGGTACTAAACGAAGTGTTTCTTTGATAGGAACCTACAAAATCCTGGACTTCTTTCTCTTATCAACTTAAAACGACTCAATGATCCTTCTTTTCCTTCATCTATGAACATCTTCTATAATATGAACATTCGTAGATAGTAAAAATCTTCAAGAATATTCTTCCCATCACTTATACAGTCCTCTTAGACTCCTTTTAATCACATAGAAGCATCGGGACTTTGTTGCGCTTTTCACCATCAACAACAAGTGGTGGACTCCCTAATCAGAAATGCACAAAGAAAGGCCATTCTGTGTGAGTCCCATTGTTCACCCAAGTTACACAATCACCTTCAGAAGTTTGGAACTCCCCTTTTCTAGATTCAAGACAATTACAATGTGGAGATAAAGCTTCCTGACTAGAGGCATCCCCTGATCCATGAATATTAATCTATGTCAAATTGCACAACTAACACTAAAATTTAGTTCTTTTAGAGGATAAATATTTTTAGTACGGGCGACAACTCTTTTTAGAAAGAGGATGTAGTACTAAAAGAAAAGTGCGAAACATTGTTGTGACAAAAATATCGTAATTAAAAATTTTACTACGAAGGATCATAACACGTATAGTAATGAATTTATTGATAAATTTTTGTTTTGGTACTTGCGAAATATGAAACAAAAAAAATGTAACAATACTAAAATCTTACTGATTTATATACACATTAATGTTTATTCAAGCAGTCCACTATTTTTTAAGTAATTAATTTTATTTTAGAACAACAAATATCTGACTGTGTCATTACATTAGTCAAACTAAAAGGAAATGTATTGAGTTAAATCCGTAGGGGTAAAAAATGGGTGAGGTAATTTATTAATGTCACATAACATTTTTCGAAATTTTTAAAAATAATTTTTGGTTTCATATTTTAACTTAGTAAAATAGATTTTTGAATGAACAAGAGAAATATAACAATTACTTAGCTGACGGGGTATTACGTAAAATACTTTTAAACAAGGGTTGTATCCTCTCTACCTCAAAATGTTTGGGGCAAATTCTTAGGTTAGGACTAGCATAACTGAATTATAAATACTTCAATTATCACAAATAACATACCTCAATTAGTGGGACTAATTATGGCCTTTTTAAACCATATCTCATTTAAAGTTGAAAATCTAATGTGCCAACTCCCAATCTTCGTATCTTTATTACATAGAAAAAGAAAAGATTTTCCTACGTACCAACTACCAATCTAACTGATTTATTTTCTTTTTGTTTCCTCTATGGTAGATTAGTTGGGAGACAATAGAGGTGATAGTTTATGCTACGACTAATGTAAGTGATTAAAGTAGGATACACTTGTGATTACTTCTTGATACGAACCTAAATTTTTCCATGTAATGTGGATCTTCTTAGGTGGGCTTCTCATTGTGAGCAATATCTATCGTGAAAAACATATCAAGACAAGTCAACGAGCCTCATGATGGAAAGCCTGCAAAAAGAAGATCAAATTCACAAGACAACATTTAGGCTCGTGTCGAGAGGTAATCACAAGCGTTTACTAACGATAAATACGAGAGCCTAATTGAATCACTTACATCTTCCAGAACATAAGCAAGCGCCTCTCAAGTCTCCCAATTAATCTACCATAGAGGAAAACTATAGAAAAATATGCATCCTGTAAAACTCCGAAAGTCCAAGGTCTAATCTAGATATTAACACAAGTATTTAGGTGTTTAGATACTGTTTTAAAGCCTAAAATTATATTAATAAACTATTTAGAATGTTTTGGAGTCAAGACATCAAGAAACGTCATGATGTCCGGACGATAGTGTAATTTAACTAGTGAAACGTTCTAAGGTTTCGGGAAGATTTAGAGATGTCGTATGATGTACAAAACTTGTTAAATGATTTAAATGGGTAAAACCTAGTACATAGAGTTAAAACTTCCAGGTCCGACCCCCCAAAGAATCGCCTTGGCAAGCTGCCTAGGGAGCAACCAAAATGCACATAGATAAAATAAGTCCCTGTCGCGGACTTGGTTGAATTTTGGTCAAATCTCAAGTTCGTGTTGCGGGAAGGTAGAAGACTTCAGTGTCTAAAAATTAATTTAGAAGATCTTGCGGGAGCAGCTACTTTTCACGGACTTGTTCCCCGATGATAATCTGAAATTTGGATTTGAAGTTCGACTTCATTAAAGGGTCAACTTAAGTGAGGGGTCTTTTGCGTATTTCATGGGGGGTCTATATATTAATTTTCAATCAGTTTTTCCTCACATTACTCACTCAAATCAAATCCCCAAATCAAAACCCAAAAGCTCTCACCTCTCTCTACTTTCATTTTCTATTCATCCTCCATTGAAGGAAAAAGAAAGCTTGAAGAAGAAGACAAATTTCTCTAGGATGTCACTTAGTTTCGTGGATTAATCATCATTAAGGTATGGGTTCTTCACAATTGGAAAAAAGGTCTTTTCAAAGTTGATTTCTATATTACTCAACTCCAAGGGTTTTTCTATTCTAATATGTTTTCTTCGAAACTTCAAATTGAAAATTGATCTTAATTAATTCTGATTACTTATGACTAATTAGGTAAAGATTGTTAGTTAATTGATATTAATTGATTGAATTTCATGTTGATCATGTTCATTTACGCAATACCCCAAATCTTGGGTCTTGATTGTAAATTGATGGGAATTGAAGTATGAATTGATCATTAGACTTGATTTATCTATTAAAATTCATTCATTGACTTCCTAGGGTAATGTATTGTTTGAATTGATCTATTTCTTGAAGAATTCACGATGAACCCTATTCCCCTTAATCCTAGGTTGTAAATTGATGTTAATTGGATAGTTATGATGCAATTGACCTAGTTCTTGTGTTGGTTACTATTGATTGATGTTACTATACCTATTGTTGGATGTAATTGGTTGGTTGATGGTAAGACCATGATGATGGCTATTGAAGGATATTTAGTAAGTCTTTATGATCTTAACCTTTACATCAAGAATGATGGCTTGTGATTGATGATGTCTTTCAATTGAAGCATGACTTATGATTAACCTAAGTAGGTGTTGGTACGATGAATCAAAATGTCTTGACTATGTCATTGTGAGATCTTGTTTAAGATAAAATGATATAAGGTTTGTTATGAAGTACTCATGTGCCTTATTATGAGATGATGAGGATGTTATGCTAATCTCACATGTGTGAATTGTAATGAAAGGATATTCTCGTGCAACTGTTACCTAAAGTAAAATAAAGTAATGTACTATACACTAACTAAGGATACTTGAGAGGTTTAACTTAGCCTATGTATGGGTATGAGACTCTTCCTATGCCTTAAACCAGTTTGACTCGAGGGAATCCTTAGGAGGTTTTTATTGTGTTCTTAAAATGTATATGCTCTAAATATGATGACTTTACATGTTGATGATACTATATGTTGTTAGTTTCATATATGAACATGCTATTGGTCTATATTGCTAAATCTGATGATGATTACTCTCTATGATATGCTATGTGAAGTTAGGTTTAACTTATGATACTTTGTTTAGTTTACTTGAATGAGTAAGGTTACGGGGCTTTACTTGGTCTTTGCACTTGTAGGCTAAATGATGGGTTGTGGGTAAGGGTATTAGTTATGTTATGATATTATGAACTGTTATATGTGTTGTCTTGTCTATACTTGATGATGTTGGTCTTGTGTCGTATATGGCCTTTACTTTAGAGTTATGTTTTAATTTGTTTATATAAGTTCTTGGATGTGCATAAGGCTTTTCAAAGTAAATTAGAATGTTTTGAACAGATGTCCTCTTTAGCATGATTTTACTTGTTTATATGCATATACTCATACTTAGTACAAGTGTGTACTAACACATGTTTACTACAAATTGTAGGGTCCGGCCATTGAGCATAGTTGAAGGCCATTGAAGACTACTTGGACATTTCCCAAGTGTTTCGGTAGGTCCTCACTTTCCGAGGACAATGACAATATCAAGCCACTAATATTGTTTTAGTTTTAATACTTCTATGTTCTTTCCTTTTCATTGAAGAAGTTTGTTCTAATAGCCTATATGTTGCTTCTATCGTTGATTTATGAGCTATGCCAAATTGTTATACTCTTGCGTAAATGGTTATGATATGAGACATCGGTTTTGAAGATAACATTGTATCTTATATATATATATATATATATATATATATATATATATATATATATATA
>JAPDHL010001909.1:4107613-4203469 GCA_032847665.1 Solanum chilense | reverse complement strand
TGTGTGTGTGTGTGTGTTTGTGTGTGTGTGTGTGTTTGAGTGTGTTTGTGTATGTAAGCGCGCAATAAAAGTAGAAGACTATGTAATCTTTCTATACGAATGGTCTGTGCATAGTTGATATAAATATTATGTGTATGTAGAGGTCTATGTTAACATCAATGTAGAAGTTAACAAAATGTTTTAAATTTTTTGTATTTTAACCTATGAAATGCAATGATGTAAGCTAAGAGGTTAATCTTAGTCCTCAAAGAGAACAACGACGCCGGTTAAGTCTAGCGGGTGCTCCCAGAATGTGACAAACTTGGTATCAGAGCAGGAGGTTGAATATATTTAGGATTGATGTCTCATTAAACCACGTATATGCATATTCTTATTCATAATTATGAAGCGCGCCACACTTATGAGTGAGAAGCTATATGATTCCTAGGAATCATCCTTTTCTTGGAAATCCAAAATTGTTCCTGTAGAGTCTATTTTATGTGTGCTTTCTCCTAAACCTTCTATTTATGGTTATACGTATTAATACTCGAATATATGCCGCACAAAGACTTGACAAAGAGTTTGCTAATGTGGGAGTTCCTCCCCGTGATAATCAAGTTCGTTCTCTTGAGGAAGTTTCTAATGACGATCAAGCTCCAATCAATCCTACGACCCTGACAGATGGTGATATAAAGGCTTTTTTTTTCCAAATGGCTCAAGAAATAACTACACAAGTGTAATCTGTAACTACTCAAACTCAAGCCATGATGGCCCAAGCTAACCGGGAGGTGGTACCCCAAGGAAACCAACATGTTAGCACAATGGCCTCCTGTTTGAGGGATATCACTAGGATGAATCTCCCTACTTTCTATGGGTCCAAGGTTGAGGAAGACCCCCAAGAGTTCATTGATGAAATCTACAAGATCCTCTATGGTATGGGGTTGACTACTAGTGAGAAGGCCAAGTTCGCTACTTACAAACTCAAGGATGTGGCCCAAACATGGTACGTCCAATGAAGAGACAATAGACCTTTGAGGGATGGTCCGGTGACATGGGTGATTTTCAATAAGGCTTTTCTTGATAGGTTCCTTCCAAGGGAAAACAGGGAAGCTAATATGGAAAAATTCATCAACCTTAATCAAGGAGGTATGAGTGCGTTTTAATTCTCTTTGAAATTTTAACTTGTCAAAGTATGCTCTTTCTTTTGCTTCGATCCAAGGGATGAGATGAGTCATTTTATGACGAGAGTGTCCGGATACTTGAAAGAAAAATGTCATTCGGTTATGCTACATGATAATATGAACATTTATCTCTAATGGTTCATGCTCAACAAGTGGAATAGACTAGGATGAAGAGGAAGAGTAAGGAAACAAATAGGGTCAAGTCATTTGATGGTGGTTCATCAAACAATAGGCTTGATATTCAAGACAAGCCCAGGTCAAAGAAGAGGTTTTCTAATTATGTTCCTTTCAAGTTCCCTAAGGCTCGTGATGATAGGGTGTATACCCCTAAGACTACAAAGGGAAGGGTTACTATTCACCAACCAAGATGCCAACTTGTGGAAATTATGGTAAGAAGTATTACGGTGATTTCCTCATTGGGACGGACAATTGCTTTAGTTGTCGTAAGAGTGTACATAAGGTGAAGGATTTCCCAAACTTGAAAGGTCAAGACAAGGGTAGTGGGCGAGATCAAGCAAGTGGTTCGAATGTGGATGGGCCAAAGAAGAATCACTTTTATGCTCTCCGCTCTAGGGGTGATCAAGAGATTTTGCCCGATGTGGTGACTGGTATGTTGAAAGTCTTTTCAATTGATGTATATGCTTTACTTGATCACAGTTCTACCTTGTGATTCATTACTCCTTTAGTAGCTAAAAAAGTTTGACATTTTTGCTCGATATCTTGAATGAACCTTTTATGGTCTCTACCCTTGTGGGTGAGTTGGTTATTAGTAAAAGAGTATATAGAAATTGTCCCATAATGTTTCCCAATAGAATTACTTATGTTGAACTAGTTGAACTTGATATGATCGATTTCAATGTTATATTAGGTATGGATTGGTTCCGTGCTTGCTTTGCTACTATGGATTGTATAACAAGGGTGGTGAAGTTTAACTTTCCTAATGATCCTCACTTAGAGTGAAAGGGGGGAAATCCTATCCCTAAAGATTGTTTCATTTCTTGTATAAAGGCTTGTAAGATGATCTCTAAAGGGTGTTTATACCATATAGTAAAAGTCAAAGATTTAGACTCCAAAATTCCTCCCATTAAGTCGGTCTCCGTAGTAAGGAAACTTAATGATATTCCCGATATTCCTCCTGAACGGGAAATTGGATTGGTATAGACTTATTACCGAATACAAATCCATTTCAATTCCTCATTATTAGATGGCTCATGCTGAACTGAATGAGTTGAAGGCTCAACTCAAAGATTTACTAGAGAAGGGTTTCATTCGGCCTAGTATTTCTCCATGGGGTGCTCCGGTATTTTTTGTGAAGAAGAAGGATGGGTTACTGAGGATGTGTATCGATTATCATCAACTCAACAATGTCACAATCAATAACAAGTATCCTCTTCCTCGGAGTAATGATTTATTTTATCAACGCCAATGTGCGAGCTACTTTTCAATGATCGACCTTGAGATCGGGATACCACCAACTTAGGGTTAGAGGTGAAGATATTCCCAAAATGGCCTTTTGAACTATATAAGGTCATTGTGTTCCTAGTCATATCGTTTTGAGTGATTATGTCCCCGTGGAATTTATGGATCTCATGAATAGGGTGTTCCAAAACAATCTCGAAGCATTTGTGATTGTCTTTATTGATGATATATTGATGTATTCAAAGAGTGAGGGTGATCATATGAGGCATTTAGGAGTTGTTTTGCAAGTTCTTAAGGATCATCAACTATTTGCAAAGTATAGAGAATGTGAGTTTTTGTTGAGGTAGGTAATATTTCTTAGTCATATTTCACTACTGAGGGGGTAAAGATTGATCCAAGGAAGACTAAAGCGGTGAAAGATTGGCCTAGACTTTGGCTCATGCGGATATTAGGAGTTTCTTAGGTCTAGCCGGCTATTAGAGAGGCTTGTCGATGGGTTTGCATCCGTTGCTTCCCCTTTGACAACTTTGACTCAAAAGAATGTAAAATTTGAGTGGTCGAAAGCATGTGAGAGAAGATTCCAAATGTTGAAAGATAGGCTTACCTCCGCTCAGGTGTTGACACTACGGAGGGTACTAAGGGCTTTTTAGTATATTATGATGCATCCCAAGTGGGTTTAGGGTGTGTTCTTATGCAACATGAAAAATTTCAGCCTATGCTTGTTGGAAACTCAAGATTCATGAGAAGATTACCCGATCATGGCCTTTAGATAGCACTCGTGGTATTTGCCTTGAAAATATGGAGGCACTATATCTATGAAGTTCATGTTGATGTGTATACCGACCATAAGAGTCTTCAATATATGTTTACCTGAAAGGAGTTGAATTTCTGACAACGAAGGTGGTTAGAGTTGCTGAAAGATTATGACATGATTGTGCTCTATCACCCCGGTAAATCTAATGTGGTTTCGAACACACTATGTCATTTCTCCATGGGAAGTGTGTCTCATGAGGAAGAAATCAAGAGAAACCTAGTGAAAGATGTTCACAGGTTGGTTCGTTTGGGTGTTAGATTGGAAGATTCACCTAATGGTGCTGTTGTGGTACATCATAACTCCGAGTAGTCTTTGGTGGTTGAGGTGAAGTCTAAGCAACACCTTGATCCATTATTGATAGAGTTGAAGTAATCGGTCCTTGGTAGGGCTAATTAGACATTCTCCCAAGGGGTGATGGTGTTCTTAGGTACCAAGGGAGATCGGGTGTGCCAAATATTGATGATTTGAGAAATCGGATTCTTGAAAAAGCTCATGGATCCCGTTACTCTATTCATCCAGGTTCTACAAATATGTACCATAATCTTAGGGAAGTGATTTGGTGGGATGATTTGAAAAATGACATAGCATAATTTGTTGCAAAGTGTGCGAATGTCCAACAAGTGAAAACCGAGCTCCAAAATCCGGGTGGTTTACTTCAAGAAATCCAAGTTCCCGCTTGTAAGTGGGAAAATATTAATATAGACTTCTTAGTCTTTTTGCCTCGAACACGAAAGCATAATGAATCTATATGGGTGGTGGTGGACAAATTGATCAAGTCCGCCTATTTTATTTCCTTTAAGTCCACTTACTAGGTGGAAGATTATGCACGAATCTATAAACATATGATTGTGAGTCTTCATGGTATTCTGTTATCCATCATATCAGATAGAGGCGCACAATTCATATCTTTTTTTTGGAGATCGTTTCAAAAAGGTATGGTACTCAAGAAAAGTTAAGCACCGCTTTTCATCCTCAAACGGATGTTCAAGCGGAGTGTACCATTCAAACTCTTGAAGATATGCTCACATCTTGTATCATTTACTTCAAGGGTAGTTGGGATGAGTACTTGCCTTTGGTGGAGTTCTTTCATAACAATAGTTATCATTACTCAATATCCATTGCTCATTTTGAAGCTTTGTATGGTTGGACGTGTAGATATCCTATTGGATGGTTTAAGGTTGGCGAGTCTTCGCTTCTTGGTCCCGACTTGATCTAACAAGACCTTGGAGAAAATTCATTTAATAAGAAATCCTTTGCAGAAAGCATATAATCAGCAAATGTTTTATGCCGACAATAGGAGAAGAGAATTAGAATTCGAAGAATGTAATAAGGTGTATTTGAAAATTTCGCCCATGAAAGGAGTGGTTGGATTTGGCAAGAAGGGGAAGTTAAGTCCTCGTTATGTGAGTCCTAATGAAATTTTGCAAAGGGTTGGCAAGGTTGCATACGAGTTGAGATTACCTAGTGAACTATCTTTATTTCATCCGTTTTTTCATGTATCCATGCTTAAGAAATGCATTGGTGACCCTGATTAAATTCTTCCTATTAAAGATCCTGGAGTGAAAAAGAGCCTCTATGAGGAGGTTCCGATTCAAATCCTTGATTGTCGAGTGAAGAGGTTGAGGAACAAGGAGGTGGCCTACGTAAAAGTATTATGGAGAAACCCCCTAGTTGAGGGAGCAACATGGGAGGTCGAGGCCTACATGAAGTCCCATTATCCTCATCTATTTCCTAACTAAGGTTATTTGTTCCCATTAATAATGAAAATAATGAATAATTAAATTTGGATTGTTTTGCAAATATGTGTATATGCATGATAAATATTTTGCAAAAAAAAAAAAAAGTTTCATATAAAAATGCTCTCTTGCTTGATTTGCACTTATGTGAAATATATGTTTTGTCTTCTTGAGATTTTTTGTCTTTTGATGTTGTCTTGAGAATAATAGCATGGTAACTCTTTAATGTCATTTTGAGCTCATGCTGATGTCAAGAAGGTAGTTCCTCATAATGTATTATGAAATGTTGAGCTTTTATGTGTGGTGACTTGAGTTGATATGAGTAACGTTGTTAATATGTGTTGAATGGAGTTGGGAAGTACTCCTATGAGGTGTGACTCATAATATGCATGTTGTTGGTTGAGATGCTAGCCTTGAGTCTATTCGGGGACGAATGTTCCTAAGGGGGGGGTGAATAATGTAACACTCAGAAAGCCTAAGGTCTAATGTAAAGCTTAACACAAGTTACTAGGGGTTTATACTGTTTTAAAGCCTAAAATAATGTTAATAAACCATTTAAAATGTTGTGGAGTCAAGACATCAAGAAACGTCATGACTTCGAAAAGCTAGTCTAATTTAACTAGTGAAACGTCCGTAAGGTTCGGGAAGGTTTAGAGGTGTCGTATGAGGTCCAAAACTTGTAAAATGATTTTAAATAGGTAAAACCTAGTATAGAGTGAAAATTCAAGGTCTAACCCCTCAAAGTTTCGCCTTAGGGGTCCACGAAAGGACCCAAAACTTGGCTTGGCTAGTTTCCTAGGCAACAACCAAAATACACATAGATGAAACAAGTCCGCGTCCTGGACATGGGTGGATTTTAGTAAATTCTCAAGTTTGGGTCGCGGGAAGGTAGCGGACTTCACTATCTCAAAAATTAATTTAGAAGATCATGCGAGAAAAGCTCCGCATCAGAGACTTGTTCCCCGATGATAATTTGAAATTTAGATTTAAAGTTTGACTTCATTAAAGATACAACTGTCTTTTGGGAATTTCATGGGGGTTCTATATATTGATTCATGTTTCCCTCAAATTTACTCACTCAACTCGAATCCCCAAATCAAAACCCAAAATCTCTCACCTCTCTCTACTTCCTCTCTCTCTCTCTCTCTCTCTCTCTCTCTCTCTCTCTCTCTCTTCATCTTCCATTGAAGGAAAAATAAATGTTGAAGAAAAAGACCAATTTTTCTAGGATTTCACTTTAATTTTGTGTATTAATCTTCATTAAGGTATGATTTCTTCACTCTTGATATTCCTTTACGCAAGAGGTTCTTCGACAATTTATTTCTAAATTACCCAATTCCAAGGGTTTTTCTACTCTAATAATTTTCTTCTAAACTTCAAATTGATGATTGATCTTAATTAATTGTGATTACTTATGACTAATCAGGTATAGAATGTTTGTTTATTGATGATAATTAATTGAATTTCATGTTGATCATGTTCCTTTCCCCAATTCGCCAAACTTGGGTCTTGATTGTAAATTAATGGGAGTTGAAGTATGAACTGATCATTAGACTTGTTTTATCTATTCTAATTCATTCATGGACTGCCTAGGGTAATGTATTGCTGGAAGGGATCTATTTCTTGAAGAATTCACGATGAACCCTATTCCCCTTAATCCTAGGTTATGAATTGATGTTAATTCGATAGTATTGATTCAATTGACCTACTTCTTTTGATAGTTACTATTGATTGATGTTATTACACCTATCGTTTGATGTAATTGGTTGGTTGATGGTAAGACCATGATGATGACTATTGAGTATGTATTTATGATCCTAACCTTTACTTCAATTATGATGGCTTGTGATTGATGATGTAGTTCAATTGAAGCATGACTTATGATTAGACTAAGTAGGTGTTGGTATGATGATGAATTGAAATATATTGACTATATTATTGTGAAATATATGTTTAAAATGAAATAATATAAGGTTGGCTATGAAGTACATATGTGCCTTATTATGATATGATGATGATGTTATGCTAATCTCACATGTGTGAATTGTAATAAAAGGATATTCTCATGCAATTCCTAATGAGCTAATGACAATGATTATACAAAGGATTAGAACCTATGACCTAAACTAATCTATGATCATTAATAAAGGCATTAAAGACATTTCAAAAGTGACTCTAGCTAAGCATCGAGTGAACATATAAGTGAGGAGTGTCGCTTTCCCAAGGAGGGAAGGTAGGGTTCACCATGGTTCTCACAGAGTGGATAGCCTCATAGTCCAAAAAGGGCATAGAGTGATGTTTCCATGACAGCCCCCAAGATCCATAAAATATTTTTCCACCATAGGAATACTAGCTAGTGGATCCACCTAGATTCTATGTTCATGTTTGGTACTACATTATCCGTTAGACCACCTTCCATCGGTGTAAGGTTTTACAACACCGGATTCCACACTTAACTCTTGTGGTCTATGTCGGTTAAGAAAAGTTTCCCAAAAATAAAATGACATAATGGACTATACACTTACTAGGTAACTTGAGAGGTTTTACTTAGCCTAGGTAGGGGTATGGGACTCTACCTATGTCTTGCACTAGTTTACCTAGAGGGTATCCTTAGAAGGTTGTTCTTGTGTTCTCATAATGTATATGCTATGAGTATGATGACTCTACATGTTGATAATCCTATATGTTGTTAGTTTCATTTATGAACATGCTATTGGTCTACATTGCTAAATGTGATGAGGATTACTCTTGATGTTATGTTATGTTAAGTTAGATTTTTCTAATGATCCTTTGTTTGGTTTACTTGGTTGAGTAAGGTTATGAGGCTTTACTTGGTCATTGCACTTCTAGGCTAAATGATAGGTTGTGGGTAAGGGTCCTTGTTATGTTATGATATTATGATATCTTATAAGTATTGACTTGTCTAACTTTTTGATGTTAGTCTTGTGTTATATATGGACTTTATGTAAGAGTTATGAGTTAATTGGTTTATATAGGTTCTTGGATGAATAAGGCTTTTCAAAGTAAATAAGCATGTGTTTGAAAAAATGTTCTCTTTAGCACGATTTTACTTGTTTATATGTATATACTCATACTACGTACAAAGGTGTACTAACCCCATGTTTATGTTTACTACAATTGTAGGGTCCGGCCATTGAGCTTAGTTGAAGGCCATTGAAGATTACTTGGACATTTCCCAGGTATTTTGGTAGGTCCTTACTTTCCAAGGACAATGCCATTATGAAGCCACTAGTGTAGCTTAAGTTTTAGGACTTTTATGTTCTTTTCTTTTCATTGGAGACATTTCTTGTAATAGCCTATATGTGGTTTCTATCATTTATGTATGGGCTATGCCCAATTGTTATACTCTTGTTTAGATGGTTATGATATGAAACATCCGTTTTAAGACAATATCGTATCATATATATATATATATATATATATATATATATATATATATATATATATATATATATATATATATATATATATATATATATATATATATATATATATATATATATATATATATATGTGTGTGTGTGTGTGTGTGTGTGTGTGTGTGTGTGTGTGTGTGTGTGTGTGTGTGTGTGTGTGTGTGTGTGTGTGTGTGCGCACACACACACACAATAAAAGTAGAAGACTATGCAATCTTCCTATACTAAGGGTCTATGTATACTCGATATAAATATTATGTGTATGCAAAGGTCTATGCAAATCTCAATGTAGAAGTTAACGAAAAGTTTTAAATTTTCTGCATTTTAACCTATAATGATGTAAACTAACAGGCTAGTCTTAATCCTCAAAGAAGAAAACAACGCCGGTCACGTCAAGGGGGTGCTTCCTGTATGTGACACCTCCATCAGAACATCTTTTATTTCGTTGATGTAACATAAGTAGGAGTATTTGTAGTTTTCCCGTTTGATTTTCAAATATAAAAGAGATTTGGTTCAAGAAGGAGATAATCAAATCTACTAATTGATGTTTGTTATTTATGATAATTAAAGTATTTATGATTCATTTACTTGGGAAGTAGAAGTAGCACGATGGCTAAGTATCCTAACCTCCTTCTTTCCGATACCATTTAAACATTATGTAATAGTTCCTCTCCACTCTCAATTAATCTCGTGTAATTAAAAATCAATATCTTGTTCTATAAGTTATCCTTGCATTTCACTATATTCGCTTGATCATTGAAATTTGGATTAGTTAGATATCTGTTTTTAGTATTTAATTGGTAGGGATTTCAGCTGTTTCCTCCAAACTCAATTTGTTTAGACTTCATTTGAGGACGAATGTTTCCAAGGGATTAAATTGTAATACCTCAGAATCTTACTTAGAAAAAATAACATGTAAAGGTGAACATATAGGGGTTCATGGGCCATGAAAAAGACTAGGACATGTCACGACTCATTGTTGTTTAACCCTAACCAAACTTAGGGGACCGACTGAGGTGAAGGACCATAGACAACATGACGGTTTGTGGAACTTCACATGGGTTGTGAACTGGTCTGTCGACCTAACCCACTAAGACCCAAGACAATGATGTAATTCACGATTCGTGGTCCTTCACACGAATCGTAAGGTTGATCGTGGAGGGGTGTACCAAGAACAAGTAACATTGTCTAAGAAACACAACCCATTCTATAGATGTAGTCCCATTGACAGTCTGTCAGTTCCCTCGTGGATGAAGCTTCATCAACTTTATGTTCAGGGTTGTTTTGACTTTTTCCCTATGCATTGAGAATTTAAGCTACATCGCTTACTATCTAAACTACGTCATTTTACTCCATCTTATCCTAATAATCTTTTTAGAACTAGCCGAAATCCTCATTAACCATCAAAATTAGAACAAAAAGAGGAGAAAGAGGCACTACTTTCTTCTAAGAAGTCGTACAAGTTCTCTTAAAGCCCAGCCTGAAACTTCTCCGGAGATTCCGTTACATAGTATGTGGGATTTCACTAGCGATTGCTCATGAGGGAACAAAGAAAGTGAAGGAATCAAACATGGACATGTTGACCGCAAAGTGTGAGACTTTCACAATAAAGGAGGGAGAAATTATTCATGATATGCATACAAAAATGTCATCTACAACCAATGAGCTATAAAGTATGGATGAACCTGTCAGTACAAGAAAGCAAGTTAAAAGTGCTTCGAATCCTTCCTAAGTCTTTGGTATTTAAAGTGGATGTTGTTACTAAGTCTAAGGATAGGAAAGTCTTGACACTGAATGCTCTAATTGGGAATTCTAAAACTCTTGAGATGAACATAAATCAGGACATCTCAAACAATAAAGCTAAAAAGGACAAGGCACTAGTCCTTAAATTTTCATATGGGGATGAATCTAGTGAAGAAGATTACATGACCTATTCACCACGAGATTTCAGAAAATTGTGAGAAAACATGGAGGGTTCAGGACAGGGGAAAATTTTCCTTGAACTGCAACTACTAGTGATATCTGTCAAAGGTGTGGAAAGGTTCGACACTTTATGAGAGAATGTTCGATGGATAAATTAGAAAACAAAGAGTATCATAGACTTAGAGGCGAAAAAGAAAAAGAAGGGACTTGGTCCTTAATAAAAATTCAAGGAAAATTAGAGCTAACCACGTTGTGAAGAAAGCTCTTGTTGCATGGGGACACTCTTCAAGTGAATCAAAAGAACAAAAAAGCCCTGATGATGCTTCCATGGTGGTTGTTCAAGATTAGGCAAATCTGTTTGATGAGCTTGTTAATTTCATGGTGGAATAAGATGATGTAGAATACTAAGAAAAGTTAAACCTCTTTGAAATTAAGAAAAAATTCAATACTGAGTCTGTTCAAAGGCTGAGGAATCTAGTAATTGTTTTTATCGACTCTTTCATAGAGTCAAACTACTGAAAAAGACTCTATGTAAAGTAGTCTAGTTGAAGAAAAGGGGATGATGGTGGTTCAAATGTCTGTTCTTGAGGAACAAGTGATGGTTCTAGAATGTGAAAAACTATTACTCAAGGAGCCCTTTTATCTAATGATTTAGAAATTTGGATAAAGAAATGTGAAGCCACTAATATGGAAGGAGAGTTAGAAAGCAATCTAAACGTCGCTGAGACCAAATTTTCCCTTGCCCTGGAAAGAAATGATCAGACGGAGAGGGAACTTGTCCATCTTATGGAAGAACTTCAAATTTCTCTAAAATGGACCAGCTCCACCAAACTTCTCTCAAATATCACCAGTCAAAGCAACTATAAAATAAATGGGTTGGGTAGTCTGAACATTACTCCCCCTACAACCTCCATAGAAAATATGTATCTCTTTCACAAAATTTACTATTTCTTCATGTTGGTCGTAATGTCCATCTAAACGGGAACATTCCATCCTGGAAGGCAAAAGAGTAATTTTCTGTCTATTCCAGATAGACAAAGTCTAATCAACCTGATAACACTATTAAATTTTCTAGATAGGAAACTCCTAAAAGAAGGGGACCTGCTCCTGTTAGTAAGGCCTCGAACACGAAAAGAACTAATATGCCACATTGAATAAAAAGACTCTCATTACTCCTTTAACAATATAATGGGAACTCATCCCAAATATAACAAGTAATATTTGTTGCAGGTGAGTGACAAGTGTTGGCTTATAGACAGTGGATGCTTGAAGAATCTGACAAGAAACACCCACAACATTCTTTTACTGAAGAAATTTCAATGTGCAGGTATCTCTTTGGAGATGGAAAAAGGGGTATATTCTCGGAGTTGGAAGATTTGGAAAATCTCTTGAAGATTCCATTGAAAATGTGTACCATGTAAGTGGGTTAAAATAAAATCTCGTCAATGTTTCCCAGGTATGTTGTAAGGGAAATGAAGTCAATTTTTGTTAGACAAATGCATTGTTACCTTTTTTTCTACAAAAAGGGTTATTCTGATGGCCAAAAGGAGGAAAAATATGTTTGTGGCAGAACTAGAAACAACTCATGGAGACGATGAGACATGCCTACGTGCTCAAAGTGAAAATTCTAACTTATGGCATAGAAGGCTCGATAATGTGAGATCTTCTCTACTGAACAAACTTGTTTCTAAGGACCTGGTCTGTGGTATGACAAGGTTGAAGTTTAATGATAGTAAAGTGTGCGATGCTTGTGTTAGAAGGGAAATAAATCAGATCCTCATTCAAATCAAAGAAATAGCAATTTCTTCAAGTGTCCTTAGTTAATACATGTGGATTTGTGTGGACATGTTAAAATCCAATGTTGAAGCAAAAAGAACTGCATCCTGGTTGTCGTGGATGACTACTAAACATTCACGTGGACTATGTTTCTGAAGTCAAAGAGTGAGACCGCTTATGCGCTAATGATATTTTTCAAAATGATTCAAACCCAGCTCATTTGCTTGATTGTTGGGATCAGGTCTGACCATGGAAATGAGTTGGAAAATGCGAAGTTTGATGTTTCTTGAGAAGAATATTCTATCTTGAAAAACTTCTCAATGCCAAGAACACCTCACCAAAATGGCGTGGTGGAAAAGAATAATAGAACTTTAGTAGACATTTGTAGAACCATGATGATTGAGTAAGATCTCCCTCAAAACTACTAGGTTGAGGCAATCAATACTTCTTGTTATGTGACTAACAAATGTTTGATTAGGTGACTCGTAAACAAAATACCCTATTATATACTCAACTGCAAGAAACCAAACCTAAGCTACCTTATGCCTTTTGGGTGCAAGTGATTTGTCCTAACCAATGGCAAAGATGATTTGGAAAAATTGTTTAATCCTAAAAGTGAGGAAGGGTCTTTGTAGGGTACTCATCATCAAGAAAAACGTATAGAGTTTTCAACAAAAGATGACTATGTATTGAAGAAAGTGTTCATATGGTCATTGATGAAAGTGGTGATCTGAAGAACATAGAGATGAAGGACGGTGATGATATATTTGAGTTATTCAAGTTATAGAATAGTGAATTAGTTGAGACTGAAGCTGAGGTGAATCTGGAATCCGAGGTTGCTTATCCTAGTCAATATGAAAAGATGAAAGAGTATGACCAACCTACTATGGGACCTGGTCCTTCCAATGGTACAAGTATAGAGGAAACTCACCCTCCCAAGAATGATGATTTTGAAGATGAAGAAGAACAAATGGATCAACCATAACCCCTAGGATCTAAATAAGGATGGAAGCACAGTTCATCTTCCCCCCCTAAAAATCTCATTTCTCCACTAAATTATGGAATGTAAAAAACAAGGAATTTGGTTGCATTCTCTGCCTTCATATCTACTATTAAGCTTAAAAATGTGAAAGAAGCCCTGAACGATGCTTACTTCTAAGCAAGATGAACTACATCCGTTTGAGCAGAGCAATGTGTGGTACCTAGTCCAAAGACATGATGACAGAACCATCAAAGGGACAAGGTGGATGTTTAGAAATAATCTTATGAAAGTGGGGTTATAACTAGAAACAAGTCCATACTGGTTGTCCAAGGTTATAATTTATAAAAAGGCATCAACTATGATGAGAGATTTTTCCATGTAGCTCAAATGAAGGCTATCAGAATCCTCATAGCCTTTGTAGCATTCGTGAGTTTTAAACTCTATCAGATGGATGATAAAAGTGATTTTTTTAATTTTGATCTGAAGGATCAAGAGCACTTCTGGAAATACCCACTTTCTTTGATCCTTAGTCATCTCTTGGGGAACAAAGAAGCAAAACTCAGTAGCTCTCTCAACGATTGAGGATGAATATGTAGTTGCTTCTTCATGTCCTGCCCAAATTCTTTGCATCAAGAAACAACTAGAGGACTTTGGAGTCCATAACCACACTGTTCCTCTCCTGTGTGACAACATAAGTGCAGTCAATACGGGGAAAAATCTAGTCAAACACAAAATAACAAAGAACATAGATGTTAGGCATCATTTCTTGAGGCACAATGTTTAAAAGGGGAACATATTTATTAGAAATTGCTAGACAAAAGATAATATTGATGATATTTTGACAAAAGCTCTCAGCAAGGATCAATTTGAGAGAAACACGTTGAAGCTGGGAATGATGAACTTACATTGACCAAACAACTTCCAATCCTTGTTTTATCTATGATGTGGAGGGCAGGTCTCCTCACTGCTTGTAATTTGTTGTTCAAGTTAGATCATATATGGCAGCTACCGGTATACACCTATTGAAAGCACAAAAGGAGAGAATGGCCAGTACCCATCAAGAATAATATTTCACTTGCACTTGAGGACCTGGTTGCCCCAAGGTTAGCATTCTTTACATTTATTTTAAAGTGTCTAATAAAATATGTCGAGATCTCCACATGTCAGTCATCGTCTCTTCTGATTATTGTCCCATCCCTTTAAATCCAAGTGATGGGTCTACTCAGGGAACTGATAAATTGTTTCAAGTTCTCTTTATAGACTTTTCTTTACTTGTTCTCTTCACTTTTCAAATACTCTTCTCTAAGTTATCCACTAAAACCCTATCCTTCTTACTCTATATCTATTTTTCCTTTGATATCTGTAATCCCTCTCTCTCAAACAACATGTCTCAATCTCCATCTTCTTTAATAAGACTGCTAGATTATCTGAATGAAATAGACATGGTAATTTTCTACAAATGTTCCGATCCTGTGTCTCTGTCCAAAACTTTGAGCATCTATGCGGTCAACATTGACAAAACCAGATATCCTTTTCCCCAGTTGCCTTTTGATTTTAATAACCCTACCCCCTATAATCAACCTTAATCCTATTATGAAATGCTTTCTTACCATTTATCTAAGGGTGACCGTCCCGAAAAAAAGTCCTCTAAATCCAACATTCTTGCTGCCTGTTAAAATCTAATTGTTGAGAGTCTAACAAGAATGAGAGAAGATATTGCACGCAGAAGATGAACAATTCTCAGAAGACATGATTGGTGGGTGTTAATTGGTGTTCAATCAAACCCCTGACATTGGTCGATATCCATCATTCGACTCTAGTAACATGGATGAGGCAATCTCCCTCTTAGATGGTTGACTTAGAAAAAGATGGCCCCATATCATTAAAAAAAAAAGAAAAGGCTACCTAAGAAACACCTAAGAGAAGACATTTCACTAGATCAGAATCCAAGAAACTCATGGGGAACGCTATGAAATCTAATGCAACTGTTACTGCTCCCAACAAGAAGAAAAGGAAGAATGGGGATGCATGTTTTGAAATACCCACTACTGGAGTGGTAGATATCTCCATTGAAGAATCCGAACATGAAGGTTTGAGAGAAAGTATTGAGGGAAAGAGGGAAAAACAATTGAAAGGGGTTAGTAAAGGTAAGAATGAAAATAAATCAAAGGAATCTATGACAAAGAAGGGAAATGGTGAAAGGAATAAATGAAAATTACCAAAAAGGACAAGGGAGTCGTCAAAAAGGCAGAGGGAAATCTCTCTCGATGATCATCACACACCTTGACTGGGCCTAGGTCCTACCATTAACCAGGATGGACAACAAGTGGATAAACAGACTATCATTGGCAATCTGCGTGTGCAGAAGTTTCTAGGTGGAAGGATGTTTGACATGGATATCATTCACAAGCAAGGAATGAACTCCCCGCACAACCTTTTGGAGACTCAATCTTAGAAAAACTTGCTTGAGATGAAATCTCCTATTCTATATGAGGAAGAGGTGCGTGAGTTTTACTATATCCTATTCTATATGAGGAAGAGGTGTGTGAGTTCTAGTATAAGATTTACTTTACTTAGTATGGAAACTTAAGCACTAGAGTGGTAAAAAAAAGTCCACAGTTTGACGAGGACTTTCTTGGATAAACATTGGGAGTACCCAGGGGTGGTATATGGTCCGCTATTAGAAAAACCTACAACGTAGAAGTTGTGAATGAATTCTCAAAGATCCCTAAAACTCGTCATGCTGGAGTTCTAAAGAACCTCGTGAAAGATGAGTATCAGCTGGTCTTCGAATATGTAAAGTCTTGTTCCTCCATCTAAGATGATAAATGTGGCTTCTACAGTTGATTTGTTCATCATCGAGTTATTGTAAAAGTTTGAACCTTAATATCTTCCATACCACATGAAGGAACACATGTACAAAACACTTATAGAACACAAGGGCAAACATGGGATGAGGTATGGATACTTTCTGATGAAGGTGTTTCACTATTTAAACATCCATGTGGGAGCAGGTTATAGTGGTACTGCTAACAATCCTTTACCTTAAGCACATTGGTGAAATGTGAGTGTGTTGAAGGGAACAAAAATCTACTGAGTAAGTTATCTCAGTTGATCAAGGAACATGACCAGTTTAAGCATGAATTGGAAAAATGACTCTCTGTTTGAGTAAAAAAGATGCTAAAATTGGTCTACTTAATGTTTAACTTCTCAAGTCACATAATGAAGGACCTGGTACTGAAGTTGTTAAGGAGCTACAAAAGCAGAATGATGATCTCCTTGCACTAGTGGTTGCTCTCTAGAAGAAAATGATTAGGAAAATGACGCAACAAACTCCAGGGTTACACTAGTTATCCACACCCTTTTTCATCAGCCTCCCTCTTCATAGTCCTCTCCCATGTCTTTATTTTTGTGTGGACAGTGTCCGAGGTTCTCATATCTTAGTTTAACATGATTGTACTGACTGCTGATTTTTTTTTGTGCTTATGAAATGGAATCCTATTTTAATGTGGTTAATTTCCGTTGCCCTTTGTCTTAATAATTGTGTTGCTATAGTCCTTGACTATGATCTTTCTTATCAATCTAACTTGTTTTGTTGGTTTACTACACTTCTATTTATGATGCCAAAATGGGGAATCAATTGGGGGGTGTTCAGGCGTGCAAGTGGTGCTTAGGATGATGTGAAACAAGGGGAAGGAAGGAAAACAACATATGAATAGGGGGAAAACAACAAAGCAATAGGGAGTGTGTTTAATCAACAAGGGAAAGAAATTAGAGGCACTAGTGTATGATTTGTCATCATCCAAAAGGGAAAATTTTAGTTGTAGTTTATGTGTGAGTCAAGATTTTACTTAGTGATCCGAAGGAGCAATTTGAATTACTGCAGACTGGTTTCCTCCCATATACCCCCGCTGATGCCTATTTTCCTACCATTGAAGAAAATAGAGAAAACTTTTTGATGATTTTACAATGTCATGACTTGGGAGCACTCCAAAGTCGTCACATGGCATACTCGACCTCTTGGAGGTCTTGTACAATCCTTTAGACATCTTTCATAGCATATATATGAAAAGTAGTGCGAAATAAAAACTTTTCATTATAATAGTCAAACTCTTTATAGAATATAAGAAAACTAAATCTAATCATACGCCAACTTAGACACATATAATATCTTATGGTCAGGGCCCTTACATCAATTTATAAATAAACTGTAGTCCATTGCAAAGTCTTTGAAAAAGGAAACTAAACATAACCATTTCTTGAGAGAATATCCTCACTTTCCACCTACACTTGTAGATATAGAAAAAATATGGAATTAACACATTAAATGCACTAGGCGACATGCAGTAAAACCAAGCAAAAAAACTAGACATTTACTTTAAAGTATGCTTTTCATGCTCTTTTAATAGAAACCTCATAACATGTATCTGAACCATCCTTCAAGTGAATATTCACATATAATACATAATCAAGTAATCCATAATATAAAATTATTATCACTTAGTAACAATATGAGCATATAGACCTCCTACCAAAGGTTATCCTAAGACCGACCTGAGTAGGATATAAAGCGGTCGCCCATACAATCCCTTCACACACAATGAGGTGATCCTCCAGAATTTCCAAAGTTAGATTATTCACTTTTCATCATTTAGAATTCACTTTTCATCATTTAGACTGACCTAAGTAAAACATAAAGAGACCGCCCAAACACCCACTTCAAGCCTGCATAAGCAATCCTCAAAGCTACCTTGGAAAAAAACATTTCTATTCAACATGCATTATCTTCATTCATCATTATTCATTAAGCCATCTAAGATACAATTAAGTATTTTGAGGACTTCAAATAATAGTCTTGGAGGACCTAGGGAACTCATCCTAGTTCCTTCAAAAGCTAGTCGTGCCATTTGTAGATAGTGTCTCATACCACTACCTACACTTTGTAGAACCTATCCAATTATTAGAGTGTACATTCCATATGATGAGAACATGCATTAACAAACATAGACCACACTAGCTAGGTATGGAATCCGGAGTTATAAGACCCCACACTGTGTAATGCATTCCACTTGCAAAAGGTAGGACCACTAATCATCCTATGTTGGCACATGGTTAAGGAATATAAAGGGTTAATTTTTACTCTAGTATAATCTAAAGTAGAGCTACTACCACAAGCATATTCACTCGGTGCTTTGCCTTCGTTATCATGAAGTAATTCATGCACGTACTAGTGTTTGAAAGGTACCATCAATAAGTCCTACCAACTGATAATACTTTTTGTTCCAAGGGCCGGTCCACTAGGGCTGCTGACCAAGGTCTATTAGGATAACTCTTATGACTTTCTTAGAGATAATTTAATGTCGTTCCAGCCACCATTACAATCTTTCACTTCATGGATTCTATTAACCTTTTTTCAATTATTCAAAATTCCACATTCACTTAGGGTTCTAGACTTATCAAGAAGCGCACCATGCCTAGGCCTACCGGTTCAAGACATACTCTAGAATACCTCATTTAGTCATTCAAGGAAGGATACAAACTTAGGTCTACCGATCGTATACTTTCATTTATACACTTATTCAATAACTTTCAAGACGAGGCAGGGACAACTAGTCTACCACACATGATACCACATTATTCTATAAAAGCTCTCCCTAATTATTCACATCATATATCATCAAATACAAAGTCAACATATCAAATCATAACATTATACACTCATAGAAGATTATCTTGAAATCACATGAAAACTTCACTTTATATCTTTTTATATGCATTATAATGATCATACCATACTTCACAATATAATGCTGACATGGTCATATTCATAATGATTACATAAAGTAAACACTGCCACCATAAGTGGACCATACCAAACAACAATTATTAACTATCAATTCAATGCTGAAAGAAGGAATTAATTCAACACACCTCCTTCCCATATCAATAATCATCATCCTTTAACCTTTCCAATACAAATTTACATAATAGAGATATTACACATAACAATATACATATGACTAAGCCAATAATTCAACTAAATCAATGATCCATAAATACTCAATTTAGATATCAACATTATAAGAAGACAATTAAATTCTAACACTAATCAATACATAATTCAATAGCCCAATACAATTTACACATGAATTCAATAAGATTAAGTCATGATCAATTCACCCACATTAGAGACAAAAATAGGAATTCATGTAATACACGGGTTCATAGAGTTTTTAATCTGAAAACATTCAATTAAAATCAATTACTTCATAAAACATTGATATAAATCCTTTTATGTAAGAACCCATGCCTAGAATTCAAAATAAAACTTTATGGTTTTAGAAGGACTTAAAAGCCTTTGGAATTTGACTCGTTGAATGGGAGAAGAATCAAGTATGAAACATGTACCTTTTATTGAATAAAATCCAAAAGTTTGATGGAGTAATCAATCCAATTCTAGCTTCAACTTGAGTTCTAGCTTCAATGGAGTCTTGAGAGTGTTTTTCTTGGGTAGGAGGTTTTGATTTTTTTAAATTGAATTCTAAATCAGGTTTTAGGCTTATAAACTAACTTAAACTACCTAAAAACAAAAAAATAACCTATCATGACTTAATTAGGACGCTAGGTGAATTTCCTAAAATACCCCAATTTGGCTGAGACTTGCAGAAAAATTACAGGGCTCAATCGACGGACGCCACCTATGAGGCGTCGACCAATTAACAGATCATCCTGATGATCAGTGGTTTGATCAGAGACTGTAAAAATGGGGGTTAATATCACACAACTAAGTGTGGATCCATGCCCTTTAATCGACGGGGCGTCGATTGAAGGTCGTTGATTGGACTGCTTTTTGGCAATTTGTTGACAAGGAAAAGGACCCCTAGGGCGGTCCTTGGTGAGTCGTGTACATATGTTGCGACCCTAAATAGGTTAGTTTAGATGTTAGGATACTCTCCTATGAATATAGACACCAAAGAACACGTAAAACATGCAAAGGCACACTAGCACACTCAAGTATAGAAGCTCATAACCATACCACATAATACACAATAAGCACATATCTAGGGGGCAATAAAATCAACATAATCAAGAGACTCAAAACACAACAAGAAAGTATAAATAACATCAACAATATATTATGCAATAAGACTTTACCTTCTTATTTCACATAGGAGGGACTTCCTTATGTGCATATAATCATGTTCATAACATATTTGTAAGCACATTATGCCAAGATCTCATAACACACAACTATGCAATATTCTTAAAGAGCTCACTGTAAATCATATTTATTAGCCCCTCATGCAATTTTTAAGCAATTCACTATAGCGGCATGACAACATGAAAGACAAAATTATTTGAACTCAATTTACCATATAAACATAACCTCATGAAAATATACACAATGCAAGGAGAACAATGAAACACATTTTCACTTAAACTCCTAAAAACACGCAACATACTACTAAAAAGTTCTAACTCTGAAGCTTGAATAAAATAGAAGAGAAGATATGAAATTCATCAACCCAACTATTCTCCATACTCCCCCACTTAGAAGAAACCCATCACAACATAGAAGGTAAAACTATAACTTATTGAAACCTTCATCCTTATTTGCTTCCCTGTTAGCTTGGAGAGCATAGAAATGGCCACGACTTGGAGGAATTGAAATAGTACCTTTACTAGGATCTTTCTTTGCTTCTCTTCCATTAATCGCAATAGTAGGACAATCTCTCACCTTATGATCATCCTTTCCACAGCCAAAGCACCCCCTAGTATTGGCTAGACACTTCCCAAATTGCTTCTTTCCACAAGTAGCACAAGTAGGCTTAACACCTCGAGAACCACCTACCCTCTCATATTGGTCTTAAGGGTAGTAGGAGCATCTTGGTTTGGAGTACTCTTTTTAAACAAAGGTTGGTTTTGTTTATCGGATCTACCCATCTTCAAATTTCTTTTAATCCTACTAAGCTTGGATTTTTCAATGGATTGGGCATACACTATATGTCTAGATAAGTTCATGTCATTATGGAGCATGGAAGTACGGCACCCTTCTTTCACAAGGTTGGCAACATCGGTCACAAACCTAGTCATCTCATCTCTACGGCTAGACACCAAGGATGGAGCATACTTAGAAAATAGGGTAAATTTCAAGGATTACACCTCCACACTCATGTTACCTTGCATAAGGTTTATAATATCCTCAATATTCACTTCTGGTTTCTCACGTGGAAAGTACGTTCCTAAGAAGGAATCCTTAAACTCTTTCCATTCTATAGGAACCGATTCAACCGGCCTATTATATTTCCATTGTGTGTACCACGCTTGAGAAAACTCCTTCAATTGGTATGAAGCCAACTTCTCTTTCTCCCTAGAAGTCACCTCCATAATAATCTACACCTTATAAAAACCATCTAGAAACTCTTGGGGTTCTCTCACACCTTAGAGCCAAGAAAAGTACGAGGATATATCCTCGCAAAGTCTCTCAACCTATAGGTCATGGTCCTCTAAAGAGAATTCATTATAGGCCCTATATATCAATTCGCTTGAGCCGTCGTGGCTTCGGCTAGGGTAAGAAAAACTCCTCTAATTTCCTCATTAGTAATGTCCGGGGGAACCACCGTAACCTCATTCCCTTGATTATGTATAGGGACTTGTTTAACTTGATTACCTTGGGAAACTTTTTCACCTCGGGGAGGAACTTCCTTATTTACCACTTCCTTATCAACTCTCCTTGCGGGCGTCGTTCTTGTATGCATGTCCAATAAACAAAAGAGAAGAGATCAGGAAAAATCACTTTTAACCTCAACTCTATGACACGCCACATGAGTAATGAAGAAATGAAAACTCCTATTGTCGTATAGCTTCTCGCTATAGATGTGTCGCGACTTACCACTGATGAA
Source organism: Solanum chilense (assembly GCA_032847665.1). NCBI lineage: Eukaryota > Viridiplantae > Streptophyta > Magnoliopsida > Solanales > Solanaceae > Solanum > Solanum chilense. The sequence continues at coordinate 4,181,319 of JAPDHL010001909.1, read as the reverse complement.
CAAGACTCTACTAGACATGAATTTTATGAGAATTTGAATCCTAAAGACTAATTCATAACCTTATGCTTTGATACCAAGTTTGTCACAACCCGGGAACAGCCCCAAGTCATCACAAGGTGTACTCTACCTATCGGAGGCCTTGTACAAGCCCTTAGACATATTTCATCGCATATAAATGAAAAGTAGTGCAGAATTAAAACTTTTCATCATAATAGTCAAAATCTTTATTTAATATAAGAAAACTAAGTCTTTTAATAATCCATCTTAGACACATATAATATCACAGGATCACGACCCTTACATCAATTTAATAAGAAGCTATAGCCTATTACAAAGTCTTTAAAAAGGGAAACAAAACATAGTTGTCACACCCCAACCCTAGGCAAGGCGAACAAGTATAATATGAAAACATTCTTTAAAAGAGACTTATGATGAGAAATTAAACTACTATGAAGATAGAGAAGCTTCATATACAACAGAAGTCGACTAGCTGAACTGATACACCTAACAGGTGAAACTATGGATACAAATGATAACTTTACAACATCTACAAAGCCTCTACTAGAATCCATGACTGTACGACTATAAAAATATGCATAATAAAGACTCGTAAAGCCCCGAATCATCGTGGATCTCACAAAAAACCATTGAGTATCATGTTGTTCTATTGGGGAGATCTACTAGTTGAGTACATATCCCTGCAACATGAAATGTAGCATCCCTAATAAGGGACGTCAGTATGAAAGAATGTACTGAATATGTAAGGTGTAATACAACCATATGTAAAATGAGAGGTTCAAGTCAAACCAATACACATAGATAAGATTTGAGGCCACCTTTGCTCGTACTTGTGGAATCGTGTATGTTACATTACTTTTTCATACTTTATAATATTTATAAAAGATATGATACAAATGACCAGATAATTGAATGTAGAAGAGGGTGACCCATGCTAGGCATTTTAACCCCTTGGATGCTATCCTCATAATTCCACAAATTTGGGATCACCCCATGCTAGCTTTCTCCCCTTAGTTGCCACCCTTCCATACCAATAGGGATCGGCCCATATTGGCTTTTGGCCTGAGCTTCCACCCTTCTATACCAATTGGGATGGACCATTGCTAGGAATTATACCCTGGGCTGCCACCCATAATTATAAAGATTGCTTCACTTCGATTCTTTAATCTTTGTGATTGTTGTTTTGATATTCATAACTCTTGTGAGATTGTTCTTTTGATGTTTATAATTCGCTTGTGATTGTTGTTTTGGTGGTTATAATCATTGTTTAGATTTGGAACAATGGACTAGTAGTAGAAGTCATTTGAATATGGACTTACGATAATAATAATGACATGGGAAGCAAATGTGACACCAACGTAATACTTAGGATCTTATATGACTCGGTAAGCATTTTAACATCTCAAATTGAAGCACATCAAGTGAAGAGATTTAAAATTCAACAAAGAGATTTGAACTTTATATGATACAAATACAAGGTGTTCATGAATGTTGAACCAAGGGGGAATGTGGGCAGATTCAACTTCAGGACAAATATGTATTCCAAGCAAGTAAATATAAAATGTACAATAGAGCAAGTAGGGATCTTGTGAGGTAACATTGTAGTCTAACATTATAGTAGTAATAACCAATAAAGGGAACATATGAACAAGTGAAAAGATGACATATTTGATGGAATAGACTATTTAAGCAAGTTGGAAAGATATGAGAAGATCCTATATCAATCCTATAAACATAAGTACCATGTATAATCTAGGATCACTTTGACTTATATAAGGGAAATATGCGCCAGGGGTACTTTGACATTGAAACAACTTGAAACCTTACATGCTACTACTTGGTAGAGTAAACATGCACATTTAGCAACAAAATCATATTAGAGGATTGACTGTAATGCTCTACGGAGTAGGAACTCTAACTATGGATTATTCACTACGAAGGGCACTTAGAAAGCTTACATTTTGTAATGCAAGTTTTAATTCTTGCCAAAGAAATAGGAAATCGGATAGCCTTATATACCTTTCTATACAACAATGGATATAACAATGAGTTAACCATCTTTATTTTAGAGTATTTATCTATAATGGAATAAACAATAAAAACTAGCATTAGTAGTTAATCAATAAATGTGGGCTACTTGATCAAGAACAAAACAATACTTGGCAGTAAATCTATAATTGATACCATCAAGGGTGTTCTTTCAACCCATTCTGATCCAATTATTTTCTTATACTATACAACCTTCTTATGTGGTCCTCTGAAACTCCTAGGCTTCACACATTTGAAAACAGTATACAATGGGATGGAAGGAAGCAAGATTATGGAACACTCAATCAAGTGTCATATATCATATATCTACATTTTTAAATGTTCAATCCTCTAACCAGTTCACCTGACTTCTATGCACATATCATCCACACCTTTATTTTACGATACACCAAATAGTCCCTAAGCCCCACAATGTGGATATAGCAGTATGAACATGTGACTTCTAGTCAACACCCCGTGAGTTCCAACTAACATTTAGATTCTCAAAACAAGCTCACAATCAAAACTTAAGGGGACTCCACTCCATGTCAGTCCTAACAAGAACCTCCTTCCTGAACATTCAACCAGCTCACACCATATAGAGGCAACACTCTTCCGTTCATTAACACAATGCAAGAACAAGAGAGGGATGAAAATATCCACAACTTACCTTGCTACACAGAAACCTCACTTGCCAAGACATTGATTCTTCAAGGTTTAGGTTGCCCTGTCTCACTTACCTTGATGTTAAATCAAATTATTCACTTGAATTCCTTAATATAGGAGAGGTTCTACCAGCTTGGGCTTTTGAAACAATGGGTTTGCTTCAAATTTTAACGGTGAAGCTATAGACCAGAACTCCTGGAGCTTCCATGGCTTTCCTTTGGAGTAATTTTCTATAGAATAAGTGATATGAAGGAGATATAATAATCTTGATGCTTTAGAGGCTCCATTTTGGACATTTTCCCTTTAATAAATTGAGAAATAATATGGTCCTTTACTTTAAGCAAGGTGCATCACCTCCTTAATTTCTGTTACAAGTTGTTATGTAGTTGCATCAGCTACTTATTTTTTTGTTTCAAACATTCGAGCCTTAATGTTTTTCATAATCTAAATGAACATATCATACTTCTCCATTTCCGTAGGAAATGTGTCCCTAACTGCCCTTACATAAGACAATGCATCAGCTAGACTGTAATACCTAATTAATCCAATATATAGAAAAAAATATATATCCATCAAAATCATAACCATAAGTAACAACTGAAATAGACTGACAAAATAAATTATGCAATATTAAAATAAGTGAAGTGCATGAAAGTACGAGAGATCAGAGCTCAAATTCTAGTAAAAATAAGTGATAACATCACATATGCCGACATCTCTGCAAGTAAAGCTACTACATATGTAGTTATTGGAAAAATCAAGTGAAATTCTTTAGATTGTCACAAACATGTAAAGATTAATATTAAATTTGTATGTAAATTTCATGTGGAATCTCAATATACCATCTTTACAATTGAGCATCTAAGTACATCATAATATGTTAAACATCTAAATACATGTTAATCACTCCATGTTGCAAAAATATGACAAAACCAACAATAAGTTTTAACATAAAAAACATAAATAATAATAATAACAATAAATGACACTTCCATACTAAAAATCAGCTCACCTTTTAAGTGCTTGTTCCTTATAAGTTGTTTTATTTTGAGGTGTGTGATTTTCATCATTGCGGATTTTTTCATAATCATTATGCCTGAGATATTAGGATCAAACTATGATGCTCTTTAAACAATTCATTAAGTTTTTTCTATGACACCAACATAATCAATTTTGTGAATGCTGTTCAATAACTTAGTCCTATATATATCACCAAATTTGAAAAGAAAGTAATAACAATAAGAAATTTCGTTGCAAACCTTTGAGTCTTTAAGTTATTCTTATTATTAATGAACATTTCATACTTCTCCATTTCGTTCGAAAATGTGTCCGTAACCTCCCTCACATAAGATAACACATCGGTTACATCTATATGACTGTCATACCTTAATTTATCAAAGAGATAGAAAAAAACAAATGTATAATAACAATGGACATAAGTAGTTGTTGGATTTTAAAAAGGTGAGAATGAAAAATGAAGAGTTGCGACTTTTATGAAGAGTTGTGACTTTTATGAAATATTGCGACTTTTATGAAAAGTTGCGACTTTTATGAAAAGTTGCGACTTTTATGGAAAGTTGTGACTTTTATGAAAGGTGATGACCTTTCTGAAAGATTGTGACTTTTCCAAAGGTTTGTGACCTTTTCGATAAGGCACAATAAGAACGTTTTCGCACTATCCTTTGTTTTCTATAAATTGAGGGATTTCCTCTCATTGTAAATAGAATTTATGGACTTCTTCTTCAACTACTAAATCTAGTATTCTAAGTGTACTTTACTACCGTTGAGTGGTTCGCTGACACCGGAGTGTTTTGTATCTATACTCTGGTGATTTAGATCATTTTACCCTATGAGGTCATATTCCTAATCAAACCTCGGATACTAGAGTGGAATAATTTCCTTAAGGGGACACTGTGAATTCAGTAGACTTGATCTTTTTCCTATTAAAAAGTTTCCAGATTCTGGTACGTGTTTTACAAACTTTAGATTTGTGAATTAATTTCAGTTCTTCTATTCTTTTGTTCTTCACTAGTTCATTAAACTTGGTAACTTCGTGTTTCTGTAGAGTTTGTTGGAATCAGTAAGATTCTTTAGACACATATTATCAACAATTCTTATTTAAGAAAAATATTTCATATATTATTTTAAAAAATTGTTTCTTATTCTAGTTTCGCTACTAGTTTTAATTTTCTAGTTGTGAAAATGGTCTTAAACTTTGTTTTCTTATAAAGATGTTCAAATTTTTGTTCTAAGTATTTTTGGAATACAATATGAACAACAATCTTAAGGAAATTATTATGCTGTTAGTATTTTTTTTTGTATTCTACTGATTGAGAGAATCTGATCATGGAAGTAGAAGATAAATGCATTACTTCTCCATAATTCGTTGATTTGTTTTAGCAAAGTCGAAGTGATAATGTAACAAATTTTTTTTTATGGTATTCCGTTTAATGATTATCAGGTAACCTTCTTATTAAATTACCTAAGGAGGAAAATAGTTTCTAAGAGTACTCATCTTTGATTTTTTATTTTTTTTATTATGTGTATCTTTGGAAAAAGATTTGCAAACCATATGTTGTGGAATAAATTTTATTTCGCAGATATTGTTGCTTTTAAAATTCTTTAGTTTGCAAAAATGAGCGATGCATATTTTTGTTTGATAAAATAGTATGTCAAATTGTTATAGTTGGAAGACTATTTGATAAGAAAAACATTTCTATGTGATAAAGAATATGTGTTATTCTGTTTGGAGAAAAAAAGAAGACTTTTGTAGTTTTGTACTATATGAGAAATGTTAGCGTGTCTGATTTTTGTAGACTAAAATCTTTGGTGGTTTTATACGCTGTATAAATTGGACTCTGCAATTGGTTTGAAGAATATGAAAACTTCACATAATATCTCAGTGTTGTACTTTTGATTTTCTATAAACTTCAATGTAACATAGAAATAAATTGTACAATTTTGTTTTGTCCTTATTGTTAATATTTAAAATACTAAGTGGCATGTCTATTTATGATAGAGAAAAAATACCAGTGACTTAGAATTTGTGATATTGTGTCTCTATGGAATGAACTTTGACATTGTGTATACATTGTCAAAGAGAATTGCAGCACTATAATTCTTTAGTAGAATAATGTTTCCAACATTAAAATATGTGGAAAAACTATTTTCAAATACTTGAAAAAATATTTTTGAGATCACATTTAAAATGTGGGGGTTATTTGCTTATGATTAGACTTGGTGTCTAATTTAACTTTGGAACAAAAGATATGAAATTCAATGATACTTTTGTATTATGTTATACCCACAAAATTCTTGGATTATATTTGATATTGTGGTTGTTCAGTTTATCTATTACTAGTATATAGTGTGACTAGTATGAAACACCCAAATTATATATATACTTGTTAAAAATAATTGTGTTCTTTTATGAAAAAAAATCACTTAAAATGTTGTGATTTTTCATTAAAAGATATGTCTATTATTATAAAAGTATTTGCATAGACAAGAATATTGGTGAATAGTCATTTGTTATGTTTTTTGTAAAAATAACAGTTGGACTATATTGTCTTTATTGAACCCGATGAAACTTTGTTCATAGGTAGTTCTATAACAATCACATTGAAAGTTATGGAATTGTCCCTCTGAAAAGGATATTCGACAATCTAAACAATTTTGTATGACACAAAATTGTAAGAAATAGGAACAAAATATTAGTGAGGAAAAAGCTACCTCGCGAAGAGCTTTTCAAACTCAATGTTTTTATTTGTTCTTACTTTCTTGAGTCAATGTTTGTGAAATGAACACTTGGGGCATGTCAATTACAAAATCTTCTAAGAAAAACTGATCAACTTAGAAGTTTTACCTAACTTTTAGTGCAATAAATAAAAATGTCAAGTTTTTGTGGAATCTAAGTATGTTGAGCATTCTTATAAATCTGTTGAAAGGAATTATAATCTCTTAGAATTGATTTACACTGACATTTATGATATGAAGTTAACACCATCTCATGGTGGGAAAAAGTACTTGTTACTTTTATTGAGAATTGCATTAGAAATAACTATGTCTATTTGCTAAATGGTAAGGATGAAGCAATAGAAATGTCTAAACAATGTAATATCGAAGTTGAAAATCAGTGTGAAAAAAATATATAAGAAGTGATAAGAATTAAGAGTATAAATCTCATTGTGCAGAAATATGTTTGGAAAGTGAAATATCAAACTACTGTCATATTCACCTCAATCTAATGAAAAAAACGAACGTTGAAAGAAATGATGGATGCATTATTTATAAGTTTGGGTTTACACAAAACTTGTGTGGTGAACTATCCTTACTGTAAAAGGGATCAACAAAAAGTTTTGTCCTTTTAGAAAGAAAGCGATTTTGTTTGATTAGAATACAATCTTTTCCATATGAGAAATGGAAAGAAAGGAAATCCAACTTGAAATATTTCAAAGTGTGGGGGTATCTAGTTAAAGTTCAAGATCCTATTCCTAAAAGAATTAAAATAGGACCTATGACTGTGGACTATAAAATTAGACTTGAGTAGTCTAGAGAAGGGTGTAAAAGGCCTAGGAAATGAAAAGGATATTGTACTTAATAAAGGGATTCAGAGGCTTAGTAAAATGTTAAAGGACATTTACTTCCTTTGAATATGATTTTTTAACATTTTAGGTGTCTTCTGTAGACGCATCCTTTGGAAAGATGGTGTCTATAAACAATATTGAAAGTTAATTGATCTTCTTCAAGAAAATAAACCTTTGGGTTCAAAATGAATCTTTAGAAGGAAAAATAACAGTTGATGGAACTGTTGAAAAATATAAAGCAAGACTTTGTGTCAAAGGCTTTAGAAAAAAATAAGATTTTGATCTTGTCGATATATATACTCGTTAGTAATTATAATTACATCCATTCGGACGCAAAAAAGTATTACTGTGGTATATGACCTCCATATTCATCGAATGAATGTGAAAAGAACTTTCTTAAATGTAGAATTGGAGAAAGAAATTTACATGGAACAACCCGAGGGTTTTTTGGTACCTGGTAAATAAAAGAAAGTATGTGAACTTTTTAAGTCACATTATGGAAGCACCAAAACAATGACATAATTCAATCAAACCATGTCGGCAAATGGATTGAAGAATGATGAAGTGATAAATGTTTTCACATTGAAATCATAAGGTCATTGTTTGTTTATATATTGGTGATATGTTGATCATCAATAGAGACACTAATGACGTAAATGCTACTAAACGTATGCTATAAAGAAAGTGGAATGAAAATTATTCGAGTTGCTAATGTGATCTTAGATATAAGAATTCGTAGAACTCCATAATGTTTAGCATTTTCACGGTCTCATTGCATTGAAAAGGTACTTAACTAGTTCAAATATTTGAATGTCAATATTGTCAAGTGTCCAATAAATGTGATCTTTACATTTCAAAAGAGTGAAAACAAAAGTGACTCACAATTGGATTGTGCTAGATTTTTGGGAAGCATGATGTATATCATATAGTGTGTGCGATCAGATATATCATTTGCTATTTTAAACTGAGGCCGTTACAAGTGATCCCAAATAAATTCATTAGATGACAATAAATAGAGTATTGGAGTATTTAAATTAATACTTAAAACTATGTCTTGCATTATAACAATATCCAACATTATTGAAAGATATAGTGATGCAAATTGAATCATCGGAAGAATGAAGTAAAATTCACGAGTGGATTTGTATTTACTATTGGTAGAGGAGCAGTCTCTTAGAAATATTTCAAAAGAGACATGTATCGCTAGCTCTACAATGATCTTTGAGCTAGGTGCTCTAGATAAGGTCGGTGAATAAGTTAAAAGACTCCGAAATTTCTTGATAGATATTCTATTCTGGCCCAAACCATTGGCATTAGTATGCATACACTTTCAAAGTCAAGATGCAATAGGTAGGGCATGGAGCATGATGTATAACGGAAAGTCTCGTCATATACGACATAGACATGATACTGTTAGAAAACTACTCTCTAGTGGAATGTGTCGGATCCACTTACAAAAAGGCCTAACTAGAGAGAAAGTTAGAAGATCATCTAAGGGAATGAATTTAAGATTTAGGACAAGTCATCATGGTGGTAACTCTATCTAGCAGACTGGAGATCCCAAGTGCTAGATTCAAGGAGAAAAACAAAGTTGTGAACGACGGTTCGGCATTGTCAATAAACTCAATCAATTCTCATGATGAAGACAATGCTCAGGGACAAGGATACAACATTAAGGCTTGTTAATGAGTTAATAAAACTTAATGGTTTTAATGATTTGCTAAGTTTGGCAGAGTTGACCAAATACTGTATCTACGCGATAACACGGTTAGAAATCACCTATGTGAGTGTGAAGTGTAAGACGCTTCAAAGAAGATTATTGTCAAAAGTCCATCTCTCTTTACACTTATAAAACAAGAAGGTGTTCATGGCTAAAACGAACACAACCGTAAGGACCATAAATGGTAAAGGGTTAATTGTGTGACATATGGTTGTCTAGGTATACACCAAAGTTCGATGGTTCAAAGATATCGCATCTACCGATTGACGGAGTATATCCGACATATGTTCACTACGGAAAGTCCAAGGAGAAATCTACTTATCCAGATGAAATTAATTCTTGCTTGTAAAGTACACATAGTTGTCCGATTCTTTTTCTTCGAGTCATTCCCCATTCATGCGGGGGATTGTTGGATTTTTAAAAGGTGTGACTGGAAAATGAAGAGTTGCGACTTTTATGAAGAGTTGTGACTTTTATGAAATGTTGGGACTTTTATGAAAAGTTATGACTTTTATGAAAAGTTGCGACTTTTATGAAAAGTTGTGACTTTTATGGAAAGTTGTGACTTTTATGAAAGGTGACGACATTTCTGAAAGATTGTGACTTTTCCAAAGGTTTGTGACCTTTCCGGTAAGGCACAATAAGAATCTTTTCGCACTATCTTTTGTTTTCTATAAATTGAGGGATTTTCTCTCATTGTAAATAGAATTTATGGACTTGTTCTTCAACTACTAAATCTAGTATTCTAAGTGTACTTTACTACCGTTGAGTGTTTCGCTGACACCGGAGTTTTTGGTATCTATACTCGGGTGATTGAGATCATTTTACCCTGGGAGGTCATATTCCAAATCAAACCTCGAATACTAGAGGGGAATAATTTACTCAAGGGGACACTTAAATTCAGTGGACTTGATCTTTTTCCTAGTAAAATTTTTCCAGATTCTAGTACGTGTTTTACAAACTTTAGATTTGTGAATTAATTTCAGTTCTTCTATTCTTTTGTTCTTCACTGGTTCATTAAACTTGGTAACTTCATGTTTATGCAAAGTTGGTTGGAATCAGTAAGATTCTTTAGACACATATTAACAACAATTCTTATTTAAGAAAGATATTTCGTATATTTTTTTAAAAATCTTTTTCTGATTCTAGTTTCGCTACTAGTTTTAATTTTCTACTTGTGAAAATGGTCTTAAACTTTGTTTTCTTACAAAAATGTTCAAAGTTTTGTTCTAAGTATTTTTGGAATACAAGATGAACAACAGTAGCCACTCAAATATATTGCTAAAAGATCATGTGTACAATCTAACAATTTCAAATTGCGTAAAAATACGAGAGATAAGGCTCAAATTCTAGTAAGGACAAGTGATAACTTCAATAAGTAGAGTTACCACAAATGTAGTTATTTGGTACAACAAGTACAATATTTTAGTCCGTCAGAAATACGCAAGGCTCAATATTAAATTTTTCTGTAAATTTTATGTGTGGAAACACAATATACCATCTATTACAATTGAATACCTAAACACATGATAAAATATTAACATCTGAGAAGGATTTTTGTTCACATTCGCAAGCATCATTAGGCAGAGAAGTTCACAACATAAGATAAGTTATCTCATTATTTCTACACATCAATCTCAATTACAACATGTTTGAGTTTTGAATTCTTACTCAGGCAAATAGGTATAATTATAGTTGGGGTATGTAAATATAATTTAATGTAAGAGGGATTGATTTATTAGGTCAACTGTTAATGTTCTTTGATGCAAGTATTAGTTATGTTACATTCTCATCCGTTAGACCAACTCTTAGTTTGGGAAAAGGCGATAAACATAGGATAATCATGTACATATAAATCACAAGACACATAAAAGATCAATAAAGGACATAGAGTTTACAATTCTCTATTGCAAGAGAATAACGACAGCTTAAGTAGTTGTGAATCACATACATCTCTCAATCGCTTCATACAATCAAAAAAGAAGAACAAAAATAACAAGCTTAATTAATTAATGAAATGGAAAAGAAATATTGTACATTCTGAATTCCCAGGAACTAAACAAACTAAATTTTCGAGATACCTCTTAGCTAAATCTTTTTGATGAATAAGATAACTCCTCAAACCACTAAATTCTCGTTCCTATATCCACCAAAGAAGAAACTAAACTTTATGCACCTTTGAAGCTAGCGATAATTGTGAAACATTTAGCAAAAAATGTTGGATATAATTTCTTTCAAAATAATCTTTGTTCGCTCTAGGAACAATGTGACAACCTCCAGTTAATCGAGTCGAGTGAAGATTTCTATCTTATAAAGCTTAGTACGAAAACTATGAAAAAGCTCTCTAACAATCTTATAAAGCTTGTCAAATTGGTTGAACATTAATGTTCCAATACTTTGGTCTACGGTTGACCTATACATACCGTAAAAGGTTCTACAGCCCGTAGGTCAATATATACGGGAAGGCTTTGACTTCATATTATAGGTCAAATTCTTAACGTTCATTTAACTCATTTTATGTTTGTTATTATAGTGTGATAGATTAATTACTTTTTATATTGTATGATGTTATTTTAGTTTTCTTTATTACTTTATTAATTATTTTGATGAAATACTGATAGTAAGCATATACTTTCTTTATATAAATTAATCTTTCAAAATTTCATAATCAATTTGTGAAAAAAAAGGAATCCAAAGAAAAATGCAACATATTTTGACAAGAGATGCAAAGAAATAGAATTTTTAATTATATGCAAAAATGAACAAGACACGAAATTAATAACAGTAATATAAATGTATTTGCAATGAAGATATATTACTGATCAATTTGTTTCATGTGTGTATAAATAAGTGATATTAAGACTGGTCAACTGAACGGGACGTACCGGTATCGTTCCGGTTCGTCCCGTTTCGGTTGCCTATGGGACGGGACGGGACGGGATAGTTTGAACCGGTACACGGAACAGGACGGAATCGTGATTTCTTACCGGTGTACCGGTACCGATTCATCCCGGTTCATTCCGGTTCCGTTCCGGTCCTGTTCCGGTCTGGTTAAATTAATATATATTAATTTTTTTATATTTTATATTTTATATAATTTATATTTTTATTTTTTTTATAAATTATATTTTATATTTTGACACTACCCACCCCTGCTTTTCTGCAGTCTACACTCTGCAGCTTTTGATAAAGCTGCAGTGCTGTCTTCAGCTGCAGCCCGCCCCCCCGCCCCCTACCCTTTTCCTAGAGTTCGGACCAACGGTCATTTTAAACGGAAAAATTTAAAACGGCTAGATTTTTTGTTTTATAAATTAGAGTTGATTTCTAATAATTTTATATACAAAGTTACAACTTACAAACATAAGTTTGAGCCTTTGAGAAAATATATATTTCCATTCATATTTATAACTTATAAGATTTAGCAATTACAAATTATAAATTCTAAAATTTCAAATTTTCAATATTCAATTCAGTTCTAGATTCTTTATATCATTTGTTCATTTGGTGTATTTCGGAGGAGAAATCTTCTTCAAATTTTAAGTTTCGACATCAATATTTTAATTTTCATTATAATCGTTTGTTCTTACACAAACGTTTGTAACTTCGTTCCACTCTCTAATCTTATATTTATTTTTTGTATTTATTATTTGTAACATGTAAGTTTTTCTTGATATATTATTGTTCTTGTTAAGTTTCGTATTTTGTAATTTATAATTTTATATCATGGAATCTTCTAAAAAAAGTGGAAGTAAAAAAGGTCTAGTAGAATCAGTAAAAAAATTAGTTAAAAAAACTAATAAAGGTGCTAGTTCTTCAAAATCTAAAATTCCTCTTGTTAGAATGAATACAGATGAATTTACGCATGTGAATGAAACTAGTTTTTCCCGTCCCGGTCCTATAAATATTAATTCGGATACTCCTACGATTCCCCATGAACTCTATGAAAGACATTATGGTATTAATCAAGAAAATGAAGAAGTTGAAACGGATGAACAATTAAATTTGGATGAAGAAGTAGATTTAGATGATACACCGACTAGCCTCGACCTCAATAGTATAGGTGTTGAAGCTCCACCTCCGGTTGGAACTACTCGTCCCCCTATTATTCCAACTAGAGGTAAGACCAAGGTACAACATTCTTTAAAATCACATGTGGGTAAATTTTGTTATTTGAATGAAGAAAAAACTTTTAGTATATGTAATCTTTGTAAACAACATTTTAAATATACATCTGGTGGGACTGGAGATTCAACGGGGGGATTAAAAAAACATTTGATTAACAAGCATAGTAAAGAGTGGTTTGCATATATGTCTTCTCTTGAAGTTGTTGAAAATTGTAATGTTGAAGAATCGGTTAGAGGATCAAATATGGTTCAAAGTGAATTAAATACTTCGAACCCAAGTGGTCTTCTTACACATCGAACCTATAACAAGGATCGTGATCGTGAAAACTTTGCTAAAATGGTTGTTGTTTGTGGTTTACATTTTAGTTTTGGAGAACATCCGGGTTTTATTGCATATATTTGTGAAACATATAATCCTAGTTTTAAAGGTTTATCAAGAATCATGGTAAAAAGAGATATTTTTGAATTTCAAGAAAAACATTGTCAATATTTACGTGCATATTTTGAACTAATGGATTGTAGAGTTGCTATTACACTGATATGTGTCGTAGTCCTAATGGTTTTGATTATTTAACTGTTATTGCGCATTGGATCGATTATAATTGGAATTTACAAAAAACAATTATTGATTATAAAATTTGTCAAAAGAAAAAAACCGGAATTTATATTGCTACTACTATGTTGGAAATTTTAGATTTTTTCGGTCTTTGTGATAAAGTCGTTAGTATTACTTTAGATAATGCTTCTGCTAATTTAAATGCTATTAATATGCTAGAACCTAGACTTTTTCCTATTAGTAAGTATGTTTTTTATGTTACATGTACCGCGCATATATTAAATTTGGTTGTTAGTGACGGTGTGAAATTATTTGAAAATAGTTGTGATAAAATTGATAATGCTTGTTTTACATTTTTCATATGAATAGTAGTAGTAGAATTAATCAATTTAAAGAACTTTGTAATGCATTTAAAGTTCCGTTTAGCAAAGTTCTGAAGCATGTAAAAACTAGATGGAATTCCTTTTATGATATGCTTGAGTTGCTTATGCATATAGGCAACCAATTACTACGCTATTTAATAATCATAATGCTTATCCTGAATTAAAAATTAATGATAGTTATTGGGTTGAAGTAAATGAACTCAGAATATTTTTGAAATCATTTTATGATGCTACTAAAAAATTTTTTGGAATATATTATCGTACTATTTCTGAAATTTTAATACACATATGTGAGATTTCATCTATGTTTTCTAATTATAATACAAATACTTTATTTACCTCTGCTATTGAAGTTATGATTACAAAATTTAAGAAATATTTTTTTCCTATTCCTCAAATTTATTTAACTGCAGTTCTTTTCAACCCCGAATATAAAGAATATGGTGCAAAAGCTTTAGTTGAATGCATTTATCGGAGTTTAGATATTCAACCTCAAGAAGAACCTGATTTGGTAACATGTCAAAATAGTATAAAATTCTTTGCAAAAGAAATGTATGATAAATATTCATTCTTAGATAATGTTGAAAATCCTCAAACGTCTATGAATCAAGTAGGTGCTCATGGACGAGTGAAACATAAACTTGATCTTGACTCTTCTAATAAATTTGAATTTGTTAAATATCTTGAACAGGGTACGGATGATATTACAAACGATGATGGTATACCGGAACTATTGAACTGGTGTAGGAATCGTGGAGCTCAATTTCCAAAACTTAGTAGGATGGTGAAGGATGTACTTGCAATTCAAGGATCATCAGTAGTTTCAGAGGCAGCTTTCAGCGCAACAAGATTTCAAATTGGAGACCACCGATTTTCGTTAGCAGAAGACAGCTTGGAGATATCAGTGTTATTTAGATACTGGATAAATGCTGAGCGTAGAAATCAAGGACTTCCAAAGTTAGATAGTCAATTTGAACTTTTCATAGATTCAGCTATTGGATGTGGTAGTGATGATGGCATCGAAATTCAAGATCGTCAATGAGCTTTACCAAGACCAGAAGTTGATCACAATCAATCCATAGCTGAGTTAGAAAGAGGATTTACGGGACTATACAACTATTAGTATTACATTCTAGACATAGTTGAAACAGAACCCTTCCTAAAAGGTGGCTGCGTAAGCTATATACTCTACTAATAGTTGTAAATTGAAATTGTAATTTGTTACAAATTTAAATAAATTAAATTGATATTTTTTAATTTTTGTAATTGTTTTATCCTTATTTTAATTTAATTTTTTTAAAATTACAAATTTTATTTATTTAATATTTAAAATAAACAAATTATAAATATAACTTATAAAATAAATATTAATGAATATAAGTAATAACTTATAAAGTATAAACTTCAAAAGATTTAAATTTTGAAAACTTTATTAGACTTTACTTGCAAACTTAACAAAAAAAAATTAATAAAATATCTTTAAAGTAAACTTAAGTAAAAATTATAGTATAAATTTAAAAACTATTAATTTATACTTAAAAAATTAAAAAAATAATTATATTTTCGTAATTCCAAAAAATATCGTCCCGTTAATCCCGTCATGTTCCATCCCGGTCCGTCCCGGTTCATTCCGATTCCATCCCGATATACAGTGGAACGGGACAGAACCGATGAATCATCCCGGTAATTTCGGTCCGGTTCATCCCGATACCGGTCAACGAGTTCTGGTCCAGTCTGGTACCGGTTCATTCCGGTCCGGTAAATCGGTTCCGGTCCGTTGACCAGTCTTAGGTGATATCACTAATTACATTTTGTTCACTTTTTTAAAAAAAACAAAATAATTGGTTTCTTATTTGGTTTACTTAAGTCCCTCCTTTAGTTAGTTTAATTATTGGACTTAGAGTACTGGGTAACTTTTTCTAAAAAAAAAAAGTTTAAAGGGATTTAAGTTCCCTTTTTGTAATTAATTTAATTCACTAATATAACATATTTTATTGATGAATTATATCTATACCGAGTCACAACATTGACTTTTAACAAAGCCTTTAGACTTTTAAATAAGGATTTCAGATTGAACCTGATTTTGATAATTAAATTTCCTTAAATTAAATTGTTTACACAAAAAAATAATTTATGACTAGGTTGAGAAACACTTCTACAGATACACCATACTAATAAAATGTGACATTTATCTTGCAGTGTATAACATATCAAAGATTGCGGGACATACACAGTTTTATTCAAATATAAGTAAAAGAAGAAACTGTTCTAGAACCATGTGACTTGAGGGCTGCCTAACCTACTCCTCGGTCAAACAAATTCCTTAAACGAATTTCTAGTTCGCATACCAATAAAATAAAAACTCATTTACTTTTAATTAGAGATCAAAATTAAGTGACTTGAAACACCAAAACCAATTACAAGTGGTGTCAGTGAAATACAATAACCCCTTTTCAAAATAGTAACTTAAATTGGAAAAAATATTTTTTCAAAACATTTTTTGGGAAAATTATCGAGACGGATGGCAGGGATAATTAGAATTCGAGCTTGTAAATATTCACTTGTCTATGGCTTTATTTTCACTAGTTTATCAAGATGTGCATTGCACGTGATTACAAATTCAAAAAAAACATGTTACAGTAAATAATATGACTTATTTAAGAGAAGATTTGAATAATAAGCTTTGCACAAAATTATATTACAACTTCTTTTGTGAATGTTCAATTGGATTGTCATTTATATCTTTTATTGACGTGAACCTATTAAGAAGGTCAATGAAAAGTTTTTTTAGTTAAACGCAATACTGTATATAGTTACTTTAATTTGATAAGAGTCATGTAATTACTCGTATCTCACTAGTATTATGTATTTTTCTTGTCATCTAGCCAGATGTACTTTGCACATGTATTCCATGTAAAATGGTTTAATTGTTGAATGAGCATCGGAAGAAAACAACTACAATTTATTTTTTAGAAGTATTGTTTGATATTAATTTTTATTTTACAAGTTATAACATAATAGATGATGTTTTTGTTGCAAGCTCTCATATTTCACTTCTCGATTGACTGCGTACATGAATCAAAAATAGTTATCTGATTGCCCATAGTTAAATGAGAAAGGTTTCCTCTGTTTTTACTTAGAAAACTAAAAATTAAAATTAAAAAATATATTATATCGGTGAAATTAGATATATAATCACTTGTTTATCTTACACCCAATAAAGATAAAGTTCATTTACTTGTAAGTGATTTTCAATTTATTTAACCAAACATGACTCGCCAAAAAAATGACAACAACATGTTATTACATATATAGGGACAATATAATAATATAAAAATTTATCTGTCAAAATTTAATATGAGGAAAGATGAAAAATAGAAATAAATAATGTAAGAAATATGATTATTCGTAACATTATAACTAAATTGTAAAATTGTATGAGTAACGTTTGCAATAATTCGTAATAGCGACGAGAGTTATAATGTTATGACTAAAGAATTAATATACAATGACTGAATGTCTACTAAAATTAATACTTGCATAAATAAATAAGACTTTTAATTAATGATATTTTTATAGTTATTAAATTTTAATTGAATATAGACACAAAATTAAAATCTTCATTCCATATAAACTCTCCTATTTTTCTTTTCCCCATCGATGAGGGACAAATGTCTTTTCATTAAAGCATAAGATGACTTTTCAAGTTCCCAACTCTTCAAGTTCTCAACTTTTCAAGTTCCTCTCTTTCCCTCTATTTCCCATCAATTCTTGCTACACAACCAACAATCCCCCACATTGATGGGGAAGGTTATAACATAGGAATGCACAGACAAGTGTGTACTTTAAAAGCAAGGATTAATTGCATCTGGATAAATAGGTTTTCCCTTGGACTTTCTGTAGTGAACATATGTCGGATATATCGTTCAGTAGATGTGATATCTTTGAATCGTCGAGCTTTGGTGTATACCTAAAGAACCATATGTCACACAATTAATCCTTTACTACTTATAGTTCTTACCGTTGTGTCCGTTTCAGCCATAAACACCTTCTGGTTTCATGAGTGTATAGAGAATAGACTTTTGACATAAAACTCTCTTTGAAGTGGCTTCCACTTCACACTCACATAGGTGAAATCTAACCGTGTCATCTCGTAGATACACTATTTGGTAAAATCTACCAAACTTAGCAAATCATTAAAAACTTTAAGCTTTATTACCTCATGAACAAGCCTTAAATTCTTAACCTTGTTCCTGAACATTGTCTTCATCATGAGAATGGATTGAGTTAATTGAGAATGTTGAACCCTCAGCCACAACTTTTCTTTTCTCCTTGAATCTAGCTCTTCGGATCTCCAGTCTGCTAGATAGAGTTATCGTCATGCTGACTTGTCCTAAGCCGTAAACCCATTCCCTTAGATGATCTTTCAACTGCCTCTCTCACTAGGCCTTTCGTTAGTGAATCTGACACATTATCTCTTGACTTTACATAGTCAATTGTGATATTACATTAGAGATAAGTTGTCTCCATTGTATATGACGAGACTTCCCGTTGTTCATAATGCTCCATTCCCTACCTATTATTGCTTGACTATCGTAATATATGCAAATAAGTCCAACAAGTTTGGTACATAATGGAATATCCTCTAAGAAATTCCGGAGCCATTCATCTTCTTCACCAGCCTTATTTAAAGCAATGAATTCATATTCCATTGTAGAGCTATCATAACATGTCTGTATGGACGACCTCCAGGAGACTGCTCCTCCACCAAGTATGAACACATAACCACTTTTGGATTTTATTTCATTTGACCCGCTGATCCAATTTGCATCACTATATCCTTCAATAACAACAGTATAATTATTATAATGCAAATCATAGTGTTGTGTATATTTCAGATATCTCGATTCCCAACACACGTTTCATTGCCATCAGATATCTCGATTCCCAACACACGTTTTATTGAGAGTCTCTTTAACCTTCATTCTTTTGAAATGTAAAACTTAAATCAATTGGAGTTTTGACAATATTGAAATTCAAGTACTTGAACTTATCCAATACTATTTCAATATAATGAGATTGACATAAAGTTAGTCCCTAAGGAGTTTTGACTATCCTGATCACTAAGATCAAATCAATAACTCGTAAGTCCTTTATATCGAACTTGCTGGACAATATGCGCTTAGTAGCATTTATATCGTCAATGTCTTTACTCATTATTAACATGTCATCAACATAAATACAAACAATGAGATCATGATTCGAAATGATTTTAATGTAAACACATTTATCACATTTGTTAATCTTGAATCCATTTACCAACATAGTTTGGTCAAATTTACCATGTCATTGTGTGGGTGGAAAAGGGCCTAAAATACCATTAAAGTATTGGAAATGGTACAAAATTACCCTCCATCCACCTATTTGCTCCAAAATACCCTTCTCACCCACCTGTTAGGTCCAGAATACCCTTGTCATCTACCTTTTGGTTCAAAATTGACCACTTATTTAACGATTTTATGTTTAAACTATTTAAATATTATTTAAAATACGTGACGCTCAACTTTTTATTATAATTTAACTTAGTAGTATAGTTTATAAATTAATCCACTACCCACCCCATTACTAATCAAATCCCTCTAAATTAATGAATCTGTCACATTAGTAAAGCAAGCTACTGCCAATTAAGTGTTTTTAAAAATTATAGAGGCAAATTATCATACATTCAAGTGGCTAAATAAAAATCACCGATGAACTTAAAAGTCTAACTATGTTCATTTTAATTATTCTTACCTCTCAATTATGTGATGTTACTTCATAGGTAACTTTTTTTAAAAAGCAATATATTAAAGGTTTTTAAAACAAATCATAAATATTTATAAAATTATATTTAAAAAAGTGCATTAATTAATTCGGGATGTATTACTTCTTACCTTTTATCATAAATTTCTAATTCAATTTTGAAAGAAATTGTCCTCTTAAATAAGCGGCTCAACCTAAATTTAATTGGGGCTTCAATTTGGACTCGAATAATTTTGAATGTCAATTTCACGAATCTATAATTTCATCATGTTTTAGTAGTGTTTATGACGATTTTGATATTATAATTGGATTATTAATTGGGTGAGGTTTAATTAGTAATGAGTGAGTAGTGGGTTGGTTTATAAATTATATTAATAAATTATAATTATAATCAATAGTTGAACGCCAATCATTTTAAAAAATATTTAAAGAGTTTAATTTTATAACAATTAAAAAAAGTGGTCAATTTTGAACCAAAGATGGATGACAAGGGTATTTTGGAGCCAATAGGTGGATGAAAAGGGCATTTTGGAGACAATAGGTAGATGAAGGGTAATTTTGTACCATTTTAAATACTTTAAGGGTATTTTAGGCCCTTATCTATGTTGTTTGGGCGCTTGCTTGAGTCGACAAAGTGACTTCACAAGTCTACACACTTTCTTTTCTTTACCAGGAACTATAAACCCTTCAGGTTGTTCCATGAAAATTTCTTCCTCCAATTTCCATTTAAGAAGGTTGTATTTACATCCATTTGGTGGATTTTAAGATCATGCACTTCTGCTGGTGCTATTAACATTCAAATTGATGTTATCCTTGCTACTGGAGAGTATGTGTCAAAGTAGTGTAGACCTTCCTTTTCTCTGTACCCTTTGACTACCAGTCTAGCCTTATATTTGTGAATAGTCCCATAAGGTTTTATTTTCCTTTTAAAGATCCACTTTGATCCTAAAGGTTTATTTCCCGAAGGAAGATCAGTCAATTCCCAAGTGTGATGACTTAAAATTGATTCGATCTCACTATTGACTACTTCTTTCCAATAAATTGACTCAGACGAAGACATATATACTTGAAATGTTTAAGGTTCATATTCAAGCAATAGTGCCACAAAATCCGGTCTGAAAGAAGCAGGTTTCCGTTGGTGAGTACTACGCCTAAGATCCTCACTAGTTAGTGTATTATCCAATGAATCTCCTCGTGGTCATTTATGTCTTTCACTTTTTATATCATTCAGTTTTATACGGATAAATGTTTTAAAAAAAAATTATGTGTTATCTGACTCAAATATCATATTAACATGAATCTCAGGATTATCAGATTTGCTAACCAAAAACCGATAGACCTTACTATTCATAGCATATCCAATAAATACACAGTGTACTATTTTGGGTCCAATTTTAACTCTCTTCGGTAAAGGAACCTCTACCTTGGCTAAACAGCGCCACACTTTGAAATATTTCTAGTTGCTTACTTCCTTTCCACAACTCATATGGAATTGATTGTGTTTTTCGGTGGGGTACTCTATTGAGTATCTTATTAGCCGTAAGGATGGTTTCCCCCCAAAGGTTTCGTGGTGAACCAGAATTTATCATCAAGGCATTCATCATTTCCTTTAACGTTATGTTCTTCCGTTCCGCCAAGCCATTTGATTGTCATGTATAAGGTGAAGTTGTTTGATGAATAATACCATATTCCAAACGTATCTCTGCAAAAGGAGATTCATATTCTCCACCCTTATCACTCCGAATCATTTTTATCTTTAGATTCAATTGGTTCTCCACTTAATCTTTTTTATTGCTTAAATGCATCAAATGCTTCATCCTTACTATTAAGCAAATATACATAACAAAATCGAGTGCAGTCATCAATAAAAGTTATAAAATATTTTTTTCCACCACGAGATGGTGTTGACTTCATATATATATATATATATATATATATATATATGTGTGTGTGTGTGTGTGTGTTAATTAAGTCTAATGTTTTGGAATTTCTTTAAACAGACTTATAAGGATGTTTAACGAACTTACTTTCCACACAAATTTCGCATTTCTATTTATCGCATTTAAAATCAGACAATATATCTATAGTAAACAATTTTCGCAAGGTTTTGTAATTTACATATCCCAAACGGGCATGCCATAGAATCATTTGACTCCAATAAGTAAACAGAAGAAGAATTCTTATTATTACTGTCAACAACCATTACATTCAGCTTGAAAAGATCCTTATTAAGGTATCCCTTTCTTATAAACATTTCATTCGTACTTTTTACAACTTTATCACTAACTAGGACACACGTAAACCCGTTCTTAACGATTAGTGCAGCAATAACTAAATTTTTTCTAATAGTAGCGACATGTAGAACACTGTTCAAAGTCAACACATTTCCGGATGTCATTTTTAACATTACTTTTCCAGTTCCTGCAATCCTTGTTGTTGCTGTGTTTTCCATGAATAAATCTTCATCGTACTCAGCAAGAGTGTACATGCAAATGCTTCTTTCGCAGAGCAAATATGTCTAGTGGCACCTGAGTCGAGAAACCACTCCTTATAATTTCCAACTAAGTTACACTCCGAGATCATTGCACACAAGTCATCTGCATCTTACATCTTTTCCACCATGTTTTCTTTACTTTTGCCTTTGCCTTTGTCTTTGTCCTTTCTTGGAGCACGACAATTAGAAGATCTATGACCAGCCTTGCCACAATTGTAACAGTTTCCTTTAAATTTCGTCTTGCCCTATTCTGACTTCTATCTATTGGACTTCGTTCTCTTTTTGTCTTTGGTAGGATCTTCTTCAACAATATTAACTTCGATGATTTTTAAGCTCTTATGAGACTTCTTTTTGGCATTTCTGCTATCTTCCTCATTCTTGAGCTGAATTACAAGATCTTCAAGCTTCATTTCTTTATGCTTGTGCTTTAGATAATTATCGAAATCATTCTACGATAAAAACAACTTCTCGATCATTGTAACCACTTGAAAAGCTTCATTTATTACCATAACTTCAGCAATCAAATCATGGAGAATAAGTTGAAGTTCCTGCACATGTGATTCAACAGTTTTACTATCTACCATTTTATAGTCTAAAAACTTTGCGACTACAAACTTTTCAAGCATGCATCTTCTGTCTTAGATTTCTTCTCAAGTGCATTCCATAACACTTTTTAAGTTGTTATTGCATTATACACATTATATAAGTCATCCTCTAAAGAACTCAAAATGTAGCCTTCTTCAATAATCATGAATTTTTCTATGTCTGGCATATCATCAGCAGGAACTGGAGTTTGTTCACTGGTAAATTTTTGCAGACCATGAGTGGTAAGCCAGAAAAATGCTCGTTGCTACAATCTTTGAAATTCACACCAGTGAATTTACCCAGTTTCTTTACTTGTGGTACAACAGTTCAGGTTCGTGCAGAAACAACTACTGTAACACTGTTTTTTGTCATTTATGATAAACAAAAATCTATACAGTCTTAGTAAGCAATAACTTATAATTGCAGACAAGGAGTATAAAATCACGAACATTTTTGTCTCCACCAGAAACACAGATTAATATATAACAAAATAATTTCCTTAAGATTGTTGCCAGTCTGTGTTTGAAAATCAAAATTACTGATTATGATAAAACTTTGCAGAAACACGGAGTAACAAAAGTTCACAGAATAAGTACAACATATGAACATGAATTAATTAAGAAAAAAAATAAAATTTGTAACGTACAAGAATCTGGAATAAATATTGAACAGAAAAAGATCTAGTCCACTAAACTCATAGTGTCCCCTTAAGGAAATCATTCCCCTTAGTATCCGAGGTTTGATTTGGAATATGAAATTCCAGGTTAAAATGATCTCAATCACCAAAGTATAGATACCAAAACCTCTGGTCTCAGCAAACCAGTCAATAGCAGTAAAATACACGAAGTAATATATTGTGCTGAAGAAGAAGAAGAGATCAGAAAAATTCATAACGAAAATTCTGAAGAGTGAATGGTACTAAAAAGTTGAAATGTTTCGGTTCATTTCAACTAAATAACTGAAAACTTTTCTGTTATGAACTAATTAATTGAAAATATTTATTCCATTTAATTAATTAGTTAATTAAATAATTCAAACAAACTTTGTCCAAATAATAATTTCTCGATTGATCATTTTCCAAAACCGAAGCCGAAGCCGAGACGAGCGAGCGACGACGACGGCGCGAAGGGGTCCCTCTTTCCAACCCTTTTAAAAAATAGTAGGAGTGTTTCCATATTTAAACTCTCATATTTTTCTTTCCACCGACAAATATCTTTTCATTAAAACATAAGAGGACTTTTCAAGTTCTCAACTTTTTAAGTTCCTCTCTTTCCTTCTATTTCCCATCAATTCTTGCTACATACCCAATAAATGAATCACACGAAATTTCGTTAAATGCAATGAGAAGAAGAGTAAAAGATTTAAAAGAATTGTGGTTAAAAAATGAGAGGAAACACTTCTATTTATAATCAACAAATGGTAGTATGAACAAGTATTTTTTTGTTTCTTATTTGTAAAGTCATGATCTTTTCGAGAATTCAGAACTCTTTGGAAAAGTCACAGCTCATTGAAAAAGTCATAACTCTCTGAGAAGTAACAAGTCATCAAAAAATCACAACCTTATGAAAAAAGTCACAACTTATCGCAAAAGTCACAACTCCTTGAAAATGTTACAACGTAATTAAGGGAGCATTTATAGTAATTTAACATTGACGTTAGGAGTTCATACTTTTGAGGTAATATAGATTTTTTTTACATTTATTCATTGAACCAATATGTTACTTACTCGCTTATTTACTTCTTTGATACTATATGAAATTTCATATAAGTTATCTTCACTCGTGCACCAATTTGAGTCTTCTGAGACACTTTATTTGAATATGTGATTGTGCTCTAGAATTGTGGTGTCATAATACGAGCCTATGCATTGGATATGATCGTCACTTGAGAATGCTTTTTAGCCCTTAAGCGAACCCTCATATTGCTGACTAGAAGCGGAAGATTATGCTAAACATACATAAGCATCAAACTAGAGGAAAAGTTTAAAAATAGTTTGCTAAATATCAAAACTTCACTCAATATACTGAGTGTGAAACATTAGTTTTCAATAAAAAATTTGAAACTTAAATACTCTCCAAAATTTATCTATCTATGAAGCCTATATTTTATAAAGATGAGTGTAGGGACAAGATTCATGACTCCTCAAAAGAACTTAGTACTAACAACTCATAAGAATGGATTACTCCAAAAGTAAGAGGTCTCACTCAAAAGCAGACGAAAAGATGAAGAGATCCAATCAGACTCTTGTTGAGGTTCCTAAGAACCTTTATCTACATCCTTAAAAGACGTAGTTTGAATGATATCATTACATTGAGTGTACGAGTATGCAATATAGTTGAATAACAAAATAACTGGAAAAAAAAAACTTGAATAGATAACAATGCACTCAACCTGAATGTAATAGAATGAGGAAGGTAAAACATTTAACGATTTACAAAATACTTTTTCATCTCTAAACTCAATATAATCAGTTATATATAACCATACACTTTAACTATATTTGGAGATTTTCTAACCTACAACTATCACTATGAGTCACTTGCTGATATAGCGTCTCACCTACGCTGCCAAAGCTGTCCTATACCTTCTCGAGATATAGGACACCTCAACTAAGTGGATCCACTAAGTCATCTTAAAAATACATAAAGAATAATCTTAAAAGTACGACACTTCACCCATGTTAACATACATGGTGCATGAGATCTTTGATTTTTCTGAACTCATCCTCATATTTGTGTTCAATACTACTCCGAATATTATTTATTCATGCTCATATGTTAAAAATATGAGTCTACCTCTTTTTTGATATAATTGCCCAAACTACCATCTTAAAAGAGGTAATTGTTTTTGAAATATCTTTTAAAATCATAACTTGTTTAGAAATCTTAGTTTCTCTTTTAGCAATGTAAAATTTGATACCTTTGTGAATACATAGTCCCCTTATACTCTTAGTAAATTTATACTTGAATACTCTTTATCAAAATATATAAGAATTATATTTTAATATGATCATTGATGATCGCAAAGTAATACTGCATAAACATTGATTGTATATTTCTCATACATTTATGACATACTTGATTTTCATACTAATCATGTTTTAGAAACTTTTTTCTAAAAACTCAATTTTACTTTCTCAAAAATCAATTTAAAAACTCAAGTGTTCAAAATTTATAACTCAACTCATAGAGTTCATGTGGAATTATGGACATGACTGACTCAACTCAAGAATCTTACTAAAAATATGGGAACTTGGTACTCGAACTCAACAATTCTACTCATCTAAAAAATACACAAATCATAGGATTCATGCTTAAATATGGACACGAGCGAATCAACTGAATAGTCTTAATATATAATTTATAGCGATTAAATAATTTGGAATAGAATTTTAAAAAGAAACATGAGCTCGAGAACTCAAAATCAACTCATCACAAGAATACTCAAATCTAGGGGTATCCTTCATTTCTCTTTTACTTATTTCAAAGTAGATGTAGGGAGTAAAGATGATCTATTCAAACACAATGATAGCCTAATATACCTGAAAGAACAAGGTTCTTGTATCCTTAAAACCCTAGTTTGAAGGTAATGAAAACTTCCTTGAGATTATTGAATTACTTTCTTGAAATCTTTACGGCAAAAGAATTATGAATTTCATTAGTATTTATAATTGTATGAAGGGTTTGAGTTGGAAAGATTGGAATTTTTCGAGAAAGACTTAACTTGAAAAAAAATCTTGAATGAAGTCTTGTACTTTGATTTTTGTAAGAGATGAGAATGATTGGTAAACGAATTAAAATCAGGTTGTTTTGGGTCTTTAATAAGTAACGAAATTCATTTAAGGTTTTGGGGGTGAAAAGACAAAAATCACCCTTTTCATTGTTTTCCCGTTGGCTAATTCATATCAACAATGTATAAGGTAACTAAAATGGTCATAGTTTTTTACATAAACCTTGAATTGTTGTGAAATTTCTTATGTAGGAGACTAAAATACCTCTAATTTGATAGGTAATGGACCACGTAACATCTATATCCTGAGAGATATGATTGTTTGAAGTTGAGTGTCATGACCCGCACCTACACCCTACCAGTTAGGGCATTCTTAGGTTGTGTAATGACATACTTGACCTCTCGGAGGTCTTGTACAAGCCCTTTTGTATCATTCATCGCATTGTGAAAAGTAGTGCGGAACTAAAAATTTTCACAACGTGCAAATAGTCTTTCAAAATCTCTCTCATATAAAAACCATAGGAAATTCTAACCTCATATCATCAAATCTTAAAATATACTTGGGACACGACCCATACAATTGCAATTCTTTAAAAAAAGAAATCTAAGATAGTGATGCCTCGAGTCAGATGAGGACATAATTCAACCTTGCTTGAAAGATCCTATAATCCAAGCTTCGCTCCAAAAAACACCTTAACCTATGAATCACTTTATAGATTGATAAAAGTATGGAATAAGTACAAACGCATGTACTAAGTATGACATAATGCATAAAATCATGATAACGAACATTTAATGGAAATATGCTCTTTTTTATTAAAACCTCATAGTATAAGCATAAGAACAACATTTAACACTATAGAAACACATAATATATCACATAAGCATTTTATCACTTTTTAAGGAACATTAAAGTAAACTATATCACTGTTAGAGTGAACTACTCAACTTCACAGTGAACTACTTCAATGTTACAGTGAACCCTTTTTATCATGCAATCTCTCACTAAACTTATCCTAAGACTCACATAAGTAAGACAAAGAGAGAGAGACCATAAACCCTCTCTAATCACACTTAAATGATGCTTGGGAATACATATAGTGATATAAAAACACTTATAATACACCAAAGCACATAATATGAGATTCTCCTATCAAAGGTGATTCTAAGACTCACTTGAGTGAGTTCTGAAGCGACAGCCTATACAATCCCTTCAAACACCTAAAAGATCCATTAGAATACCTAAGATAATATCATTATCATTCATTTATAAACCTTCCTATCTAGAGTAATTCTTAAGAATTCCCTAGGTTAGATATAAAAAGAGAATCCTTTATGCCTTCTTCAAACTTTAACTAGGCAATCCTTCAAGTTACTCTAGACTAGTTACTTATTCGTTTACATGCTTTCTAACTTAACTCATTATGTTCATTATCTCATTCAAGAGACTTTCATCACATAAGGACAATCAAGTAATGGTCTTGGAGAAGACTTAAGGACTCACTCGGCAACATATTCATAGCCTATTGTGCAATGTCTAGATAATGTCCCATACTACCACCTAAATTTCATAAAACTTCCCCGAGACTATTGGGTATCCCATTTGATGAAAATAAGCAATAAACGACATAGAGCATTAAAGCAAGTCATGGAATCTAGAATTGTAACCTACTCCAAGGAAGGGTGTTCTACTTGCCAATGGTAGAATTTGGACACATCCCATGTAGGCACATGGTTAAGGAAAATGATGGGTTTCTTTATACTCTAGCCTCATCCTTAACTAGAGATACTCTTCAAACCATACTCAATCGGTGCTAGCTTTTGTTCTCATAGATTAATTAACATAAAGGATCACATGAACAGGTTCCATACTAGTTTATAACCCAATCACATTCACCTTGCCAAAGAGGTCCCCTAAGGTTTCCTTTCAATGGTTCAGAGGATAGTTTAATGATTTTCCTAAGGATGATTTCATGTTGTTCAAGCCAACCAACCTTAAGTCCACCATTCACACAAGAAGGACACAATTACGACTTTCGACTTCACGGATATCATAACCTGTCAACTAGGTTGAGGGCTCCATATAATTTGACCTTCTTAGCAATGTTAAAGGTCACATGTCATTCATACATACAATACTTAGAGGCTTTAGCATCCAAAATAAATACATTATATTCTCATTATATATGTATCAAGTAAGGGACACAAGTCTACCAAACAAGATACACCAATACTTCACATATATCATATCATTTTAGAAGTATATAGGCATAAGGTAACCCTATACACTACTATAACATCATCAATATAACCATCATAAGACTCCTATGTCAACTAGGAAGAATCATGCATCAACTTTAAGACCTCACACATAAGTACATAGTAATAATCTAACATGATCACCTACCAACATCAATAGAAGAACACATACATTCAGCTTATCACATGTAGATAAATATGATAATACTTCATATAAATAAACTACACAACCATCATAATCTATAAAGTAGTTTTCGACAAGACCATGATCATCATAATACATAAAGTAACCTAACGAGACTATATCATTCACAATTATAACATATAACACCACAACCATAAAGGGACCATACCACTCACAAAATAATTCAAGACCTAATCTACATAATATAAAGAAATTTAAGTCATCATACCACCAATTCGTTCTCACCACTTCAATCTATAGCTATATCATCCAATACAAAACCAAAAGGCCCTTACCTATGACCATTATCATCAATTCAATACAAATTCATAATTCTCAAAGAATCTAAATCAATTCAATATATATTTATAAATCTAATACATCCAATATATCAATGCACTACAATCCTTACATCATTCAATAGCCCAAAGAAAACTACACTAGAATTCATAAGCATTGAGAAATGATCACTTAATCCAAATTATAACCAAATTGAAGAGTTCAGTTTTTGCATGGGTTCATGAAGATTTTAGGTTAAAACCATAAAAATAACATCAATTTAATCAATATTAAATGATTCAAAACATTTTATGCAAGAACCCATAGATAGATCACAAAATTGGACAAGTTCATATTAGAATACTTTAGAAATCACCTTGATGTTTGGCTCCTTGATGATAGAAGATTCAAGGATGAAATTCATACCTCAATGATGCTAAACCACGAAATTAAGGAAGAATCACGAATCAAACTTCAATCCAAGATCTTCCTTGAGTTTTGACTTCAATGGAGTTTTAGAGAGCTTCTTAGAGAATTTGGGTTTTGATGCTAATATGATGAATTCATCTTGGTAGTTAGGACTTACAAACCAACTTAAAATACCTATAATACTCTAGGAAACCGCCCAAAAAATTATTTGGACGTGGGGTGAATTTGCCGATTCACCCATTTACTAAACAGTGAGGCTGCGAAAATTGCAGACTCACTTACGCCTGCCTCACCTACGGACCGTCACCCAACCACTGGACCGTCCTGTTGGTCCGTAGATTGGGTTAGAGACTGGTCCTTGGAAGTCCAGGCTCCCATGCCTAATTCATGACCAACTCCCTCTACCTATGGGGCGTCGACCAGCCTACTGGCAGTCGATTGCCATCTGTATGTGGGAATGCTTTTGGTTGTTTTGGCCACCAAGATGGGTTCTTTCTCAAGGACTCTTGGTTGGTCCTTGGGGATGTTTAACCAGATGTTTCCAACCTGAATATAATCATATACGAGTTTAGGACCTCTCACATCAATTTCATCCAAAAAAAACATATAAAACTTGACAATAAATGTTAAGATGCACAAAGTCGTTACAAGGCAAGCCTTTCGGATGTCATGGACATTCTTAGAGGTTTGACCTCTAAAGCTCATCAAACTTGACACACTGCCTATAAACACTATTATTGCTCATATAATCACCTCATAAGATCATGACACACACATATAAGCACTTAAAAACACATGAGGCCTATAGGTGACTAGTCGTCGAATGTCTTGGTCGTTCCTTGACGTTTCACTTCCAATTAACCTAAATCTTTAGACACTGTCTCATTATCACAGTATAAACCATTTTAGGACCTTAGAATCTCATGACAAACATGTTAGGCTCTAGTTTCAACTAAGTCATTTTAGAGGTATCATATTCTCCCCTACTCAGACAACATTCGTC
Source organism: Solanum chilense (assembly GCA_032847665.1). NCBI lineage: Eukaryota > Viridiplantae > Streptophyta > Magnoliopsida > Solanales > Solanaceae > Solanum > Solanum chilense. The sequence continues at coordinate 4,150,474 of JAPDHL010001909.1, read as the reverse complement.
CTCGAATGACACTTGCTACTCTCTGAACACGTCCATGAGTAGAGATTCAACTAACATCTGCTAACCACACCACATAACACAATATACAATACACAATCTTGAAAAACATCAATTTCACATAATCAAGAGACTCACAACACAACAAGAAGATAGAAATTCATCCTACAACTGATCATGCCATAAGATTCACATTCTTCATTTCAAATATCAGGAACTCCATTTACATTAATTATAATTCTCATAGACATAAATTTTGTACATATTACAACAATTTTCAACCAAAGAACAAATTATGCAATTTTGCAAAAAATTTACGGTGATCTAAGTTCCTTGGCAGTGAACATACTTTAAAATTCCAAAAATGTCACATCTAGGCAATTGATGATGGAAACTATAGAATATGCAAGATAAAACCATATAAACTCAATTTTACAACATAATCGTAACTTCATGAAACACACAACGCAAGGAATCAATGAAATTCAATTCCAACATGACTTCTAAACACAATGCAACAATGTAACATGTTACTATGACCATCTAACTCCTCTACTAACCATAATTCCTCACTTAGAAGGAACTCATAACACTAAAGAGATATTACAAACACTTACCATCAATATCATTCTCATCCGACTTGATCCTCTAGTGCGGAGTGCATAGAGACGATTCTTCTTTGTATCATCATCTCCCGAAACACTTAGAGGAACTTGATTACCCTATCTTCCTCTAAAAGCAATAGCATGACAATCCCTCACTTTGTTTCCATCTTTACCACATCCAAAGCAACTCCCGGTTCCAATTAAACATTGCTCATAGTTCCCCTTCCCACAAGTAGCACATATATTCTTGGCACCTTGAGAACCACTACCTTCTCTAGTTTCACCTTAGCACCCATAAATTCTTCTTTACTTGAAACCTTCTTCTTGAACCTAGCTTGGCTTTGATCACTTGAATCACTCCTTTTCAAGTTTCTAGCAACCTTACCATGTTTAGATTCCTCAATGGATTGAGCATAAACCATGAGTCTTGACAAATTCATATCATCATAGAGCATGGCCTAACGTTATTCTTCATTAAATAGATCGGTGACCTCGGTCGCAAACCTACTCATCTCATCCCTAGGATTAGACACTAAGGATGGGGAATATCTATACAATATAGTAAACTTCAATGAGTACTCCTCAACAATTTTATAGCCTTGTTTAAGATTGATAAACTCATCTACCTTCACCCCCGTCCTTTCACTATGAAAGTACTTTCCAAAGAAAGCCCTTCTAAATTTCCTCACACTCAATAGGAACCGACACAACTGACCTATTATCTTTCCATTAACTGTACCACACTTGATCAACCTCCCTCAATTTGTACGAAGCTAATTCCACCTTCTTCCTAGAAGTCACCCCTATGGAACTCAACACCTTGTACACACCATCTACGAACTCTTGGGGATCTTCTCCCACCTTAGGTCCAAGAAAGATGGGAAAATTCATCCTCACAAAATCTCTTAATCTAGATGTCATAATGATCTCTACAATATTCACTATAGTCTCAAAACCCCTATTCACATGGGTAGTCAAGGCTCGGGCTAAAGTAAGTAAACCTCTCTAATCTCCCCATTAATCATTTCCGAGGGAACCACCGGAACATCATTACCTTCTCCCATAATAGGGACTTGAGAATCTCTAGAACCTTGAGCCCCCTGAGCACCTTGAAGAACTTGCTCCACTTGTTCAACTTGAGGATGAATCTCCTCATTTAAATCATTCTCCTCAACTCTCCTAGCCTATGTCCTCCTCGTATTCATCTCCTATAATACAAGGAAAACCATAAGAAAAGAACAGTCATTAATTCTAAATCTCTACGGCATAACATAGGAATACAAAAGAAGGGGAATCTAGCTTCCTATAGCATGTCGCTCATAGACGTTTCGCGACTCACACCGATAATCGAGACTCTACTAAACTGACTTGATGCGACTTTTGGATTCTTAACACCACTTTCATAACCTATGCTCTGATACCACGCTTTTCACGACCCATGCCTACATCCTATATGTTAGAGAAATTCATAGGTCATGGCACGGCGTACTTGACCTCTCGGAGGTCTTGTACAAGCCCTTTCGTATAATTCATTTCATATACATAAATGAAAAGTAGTGCGGAATTAAAACTTTTCACAACATGCAAATAATCTTTCAAAAATTCTTTCATATTAAAAACCATAGGAAATACTAAATCTCATATCATCATCTTAGACCCAAAATATACTTGGGACACGGCCCATACAATCTCAAATAGTACTATTAAATCTATTACAATGCTTTAATAAAATAACTCTAAGATAGTAACGCCTCGAGTCAAATAAGGACTTACTTCAAACTTGTTTGAAAGATCCTATAATCCAAGCTTCGCTCACAAAAGCACCTACACCTATGAATCAGTTTAGAGATAGATAAAAGTATGGAATTAGTACAAACACATGTACTAAGTATGACATAATGAATAAAATCATGATAACGGACATTTAATAAAAATATGCTCGTTCTGATTAAAACCTCATATAAACACAAGAAAAACATTTAACACCTTAGAAACACAAAATATATCAAAGAAGCATTTTATCAGTTTTTAAGGAACAATATAGTGAACTATATTATTGTTACAGTGAACTACTTCAATGTTACAGTGAACCATTTTATCATGCAACCCTTTTACTAAAGTTATCCTAAGACTCACTTAAGTAAGACAAGGAGAGACAACCAATAGAGGATCTCTAAGAACAACTAAATGATCCTTGAGACTAACTATAACGAGATAGATACACCTAAGTACACCAAAACACATAACATCAGATTCTTCTACCAAAGGTGATTCTAAGGCTCAGTTGAGTGAGTTGTGAAGAAACCGACCATACAATCCCTTCACACATACCTAAGAGATCAATTATACTACCTAAGATAAGATAATTATCATTCATTAATAAAACTTCCTAGCTAGAGTCATTCTTAAGACTTCCCGAGGTAAGACATGAAGAGACCATCCTTTATTCCCCTTTCATACATTAAATAGGCAATTCTTAAAGTTACTCTAGGCTAGGTACTTATTCATTTACATGATTTATAACTTAAGTCATTATCTTCGTTAGTTCATTCAAGAGACATTCATCACATAAGGACATTCAAGTAATGGTTTTGGAGAAGACCTAGGGACTAAATCACTAACATCTTCAAATCCTATTATGCAATGTCTAGATAGTGTCCCATACCACCATTTAAATCCATAGCTAAATCATTCAATACAATACCAAAAGTCCCTTACCCATGGCCATGATCATCAATTTAATATAAAAATCAATAATACTCAATGAATCTAAATCAATTCAATATATATTTGTCAATCTAATATAGCCTATACATCAGTACACTACAATTCTTACATCATTCAATAGCACAAAGAAAACTACACTAGAATTTATAAGCATTGAGACATGGTCACTTGATCAAAACTATAGCCAAATTGAAGATTTTAAGTTTTCAATGGGTTCGTGAAGATTATAGGTTAAAACCATCAAAATAACATCAATTCAATCAATATTCAATGATTCAAAATGTTTTATGCAAGAACCCGTGGATTGATAACAAAATTGGACAAGTTTATCTTTAAAAGACTTTAGAAATTACTTTGAAGTTTGTCTCCTTGATGATAGAAGATTCAAGGATGAAAACCATACCCAATGAATCTAAGCCATGAAATTGATGAATAATCACCAATCAAACTTCAATCCAAGCTCTTCCTTGAGTTTTGACTTCAACGGAGAGTTCTAGAGAGCTTCTTAGAGAATTTCGGTTTTGATTTTAGAGTAATGAATTCATCTAGGTAGTAAGAACTTATAAACCCACTTAAAATACCTATAATACCCATAGGAAACCTCCCAAACAATTATTTGGACGTGGAGTGAAGCTGCAACATTGCAGACTGACCTACGGACCATCACCCAACCAACAGACCGTCCTGTTGGTCCATGTTTTAGGTGAGAGACTGGTCCTTAGAAACTCAGGATCCCACGCCTAAGTCTTGACCAATGTCCTCCATCTATGTGGCATCGACCAGCCTACTAGCCGTCGATTACCATCCATAGGTTGGACTACTTTTGGCAGTTTTTGCCACCAAGATGGGTCCTTCCTCAAGGATCCTTGGTTGATCCTTGGGGATGTTTTCCCGGACGTTTCCAACCCGAATATGAAATTATATGAGTTTATTCATTCTCACCTAAATTTCCTCAAAAACAAACACTTAAAATTCGACGGAACATGCTAAGACACACAAGGTCGTTTTAAGGCAAACCTTTCTAACATCATGGACGTTCTTGGACGTTTGACCTCAAAACTTCATGGAACTTGACAAACTGCCTATAAAAACTAAAATCACTCATATAAGGACGTCATGAACTCATTAAACACATATATAAACACATAAAAACACATGAGGCGTATAGGTGACTAGTCGTCAAACGTCTTGGCCTTCCCTTGATGTTTCACTTCTAATTCACCAAAATCTTTAGAAACTGCCTCATTACCACAATATAAAACATTTTAGGACCTTAGGATCTCATGAAAAACATGTTAGACTCTAGTTTCTCCTAAGTCATTTTAGAGGTGTCACATTGATTGATGCTTCCTATCGTGTGATATCGTGATCAACGACACTAGCCTAAAGTCTCAGTGTCTATGAATAGAAGCGAGTCCCAAGCGAGTGGTAGTGAAACTAGTAGTTAAAATAGAATTTCGTTCTAGTTAGTAATTTTTTAAGAAATTATCAAATAAAATCAAATTAAATTCAATTTGTGACACCAATGTGTCAAATATCAAAAGGGTTTTTCTCATAAGTAGTCAAAACAATTAAAATAAAATGAAAAATCAAGTAAGGGGGAAATTAATTGGGGTGTGACCGCAATATAGGTTGAAGTAAATCAATGGTACATACTTTTTATAGGGAAATTTCCATAATAATGGTAATTGGATTATGCTTCAGGTGAAAGTAAATTCCCTCTCTAACAACTTACCCCGTATAAAATGATTTCCTCTCACACACCAACTCTTCTAATGAAGACCTTCCTACGCCTTATCCACAACCGCTCGTTAGATGAAGAGTGCTTGGATATGGGACTATGGCTCACCCTCTCGGGCTGTACCTAATACGGACCCACTCTATAGGACATCAATCTAGTGTTCTTGGTTTTACGACCTCTCTCTCGAGAAAGCCAAAAAAACATCGATGTTTTTTTATTTGCAACTACAAACCCATTAAATTAAATCACAACCACTAGGTGAAATTACCATTAAAATGTATCTAATCCTATCATCAAGCAAGACCCAACAATAATATCAATACATATTTGCTAAATCACACCCGAAGAACGTTTTTAGCCACCCATCAATTAATTAAAAAAATACACCTGATTATAAACAAAGAAGATGGGTATAAGAAATTAAGCCTTAATATGAGAAAAGGAAGAGTAATGGAGAATACAAATTTTCGATTTGAGGAAGAGAAATTTCTTTCTTCAGGTCTCCCAAAAAAGTCTCTAAACTTTAGAGAAAAATACAAACTACTAAATTACTAAAAGTTAAAATTGATAACAATGTTTGGACTTCTTAAAATAACAACTAAGGCTAGTATTCATAGACTTTAGATTTAGCATTGGCTAATCCGTTCATCGAATTTAGTAGTGATTCACCGAGTGATTCGACAATTCCCCTCTTTCTAGTTCATCATCGTTTGTTCTTTGCCTTCAATGTCTATGTCTTGTAGATCATTTGGCAAAATCATTCTACTTCGCGAAACTACTCGGCAAAGCGCCGACTGCTTCTTTTCATTATCGTTTAGATCCACTTCCTTCAAGACTTCGCTTGCTTGAACAAAGGGTAAAATACATCCTTTCTGTTGATCGCCATGTAAGCTGGCAATGCTCAAGCTTCAACTTCAACTCTTTTCATCCTTTTTGTTCCCGTTGTGCGCTTAAATGTCCATGTTTACGCTAAAACTTCAAATACCTAAAACTTTAAAGTTTTTATCATATATTGCAATAAAATAAGTACTTGAGGACACTATTTACGTTAATATAAAGCCCTAAATGAGTCCAATTTGAGGACTCATTAATATTCCCAACTTAAACTTTTGTTGGTCCTCAAGTGAAAGTCAAGTTCAGCAATTCATATAGGACGTCTCAAATAGTGCTACACAAGACCCAATCATGAACATACACATCAAGACTCAAATTAATCATGCATAGCTCAATTGTATACTCAAAGTTTCAAGTTGTGACACACCATTACCAAATATTTTCGTACTCACAATAGTTTTTAATTATGCAAGTTCAAGTTCAACAAAAGTATCTAACTACCTTCGCAAAAAGAATGATTCCATATTCACACACAAAGACTAATCATTTTAATATCAGGAATAAGATACAACGCGCACACTTACCAAGAGGAACACAATGAAGGTTTTTACCCATAGGATTGCCCTTAGTTTCCAGTCGATCTTTGGTTCGGTTTACTCAAGATCACAAAGGTCTTTCTAAGGCTTGTAATGGGGTTGAGTGCAAATGTATGGTTATTTAAGCACAGTGACTCTTTCCTAATGAGATATTGTATTCTCCATATATCCCCTATCTTCCTTCTTCAATCCTTAGTCAAATGCTACAAAGCCATCTCTTTAGTCTTCTTCAAGGATTACTTGGGAACTCGATTTATTTTTATACTTTTACCCCACAACTTCTCTTTTTTGTTCTTTTTCCCCTTTTCTTTTCCTTTCTTCTCTTTTTTTTTATATGGAGGGTTTTCATTTTTCTACAATACCATGGGTTTGCAAGACTTTTATTTCTCTTATTGATTCTCCTTTCCATTCTTACCACACCCCCAACTTAGGATTTTTGTCTAAATTAGCAATTCACGTACATCACATAACAAGAGGATTCTAGGTTGTGGATAACGTAAGATTTAGGTTTTACCAAGGTTCTTCATAAGAAAAGGTAAGGCTCAAGGGTGTTCAAAAGATTTTGACACACTTGATATACCATGGTTTCACGGTATTTTTAATTTTTTTTCTTAAGTTTAGTGTCTGTTCAAAAGCCTTTTTGTATTAATTTTTATGTAAGTTTCTCTTTATATGCAGGAAATATGTCTAAATATGGACGCAGAAGATTTTGAGCAAGCAATGCAGAAAAGTACAACCTACGGAGCTTGTGACGGTCTGTCATGCCTTTGACGGTCCGTAGGTGGCATCGTAGTGAAGCTGCTAAAGGAAGATGGGGAAGTGTGACTAACTATGGGGTTACGAAGTGCATGACAGACCGTCATAGCCATGACGGTATGTCCTGTTGGTTCGTCGTGATGATCATAGAAGTAGTCCCAGTACCCGAATTCCAAGAGTTTAAGTGATATGGAATAGGGACACTAGACAGACTGTAGTGCCTGTGACGATCCGTCATACCTGCCGCCGAGGGTAATGAAGAGAGCAGCACAAGAATTGGCAAAGTATGGGACGATGGAGTCCATTACGGCCCGTCGTGATCACGATGACCCGTCATGAGGTCCGTCAACCCAGCCGCATTTTGATAGATTTTGAGCAAATAGAGTCCTTCTTTGATAAGGTTTTCGTTTTTTATAAATAGTTTGAAAAACCTCGTTTTTGGGGTTAGAATTTTGGTGATTAGACCACGTTTATGTTAGATTCTTTGTGAGTAGATTATTTTGATTATTACACATTGGATTGTTACACTTTTCTCTAGAGTTGATTGTTGGTGATTTTGTCAATTAATCAAGTAAATTTCTGGATTTTATTCTTTCTCATTGAAGTAAGTGCATGAATTCTTATATCATATATATGAATATTGTGATTATGACTATGGGTAACTAAACTATTTAACTGGGTTGTGGGAACCATGGGTGAATAATAAGATAAAATCTAACTAAAATAACAATTCTAGAATAGTGTCTTGCATGTATTGATAATTCTTTTGCATAAAAGTTTTTTAACGGATGGCCAACGTTAGAACTCGCCTTAATGCTACTTACCGTACCAAGGAGGTAGATAATAGGAAAAGAATTATCAACATACATTAAGTGTATACTATCTAATAGGCTAGTATTGATTGGCACGAGGTAATAACTTAGTCAAATATCGAATACAATGCTTAAAATGAGCTAAAGGTAAGGGTTAGTATAGCAACACATGTAGCCGGACCAAGGTACTGAGTGAAATTTTCTAGATGCCGGACCAAGGATTTAGAAATACATAACTTATCACTTTGCATGCAAGATACTAGGAAAAAATTGTTATACTTAGAATTATCAAGTTAGGAACCTGTGGGGAACACGTAGACCCTAGTTACTTTTATTAATTGAATAAAATCCAACATTTAAATCTGTTAGTTGTCTCTTTTAATTTAGCTAGTTATTTTCATTCATTAAGAAATAACCCCCCCTTTTTTTTATTTATTGTCTTTATTTTCCAAGGACATAATTGACTAAAGAGTAATAATAATATATTGAAGTTGAGTCTGAACTGTTTTCCTCGTGGGAACGATCCTAACCTCATTAGCTGGGTTCTTTACTTGATACGACCGCTTTACTTCTTATTTGAGAAGTAAGTTTGAGCGTATCAAATTTTTGCGCCGGTGTCGGGGAAAGTAGCTTTTAGATTAACTTAAACTTATTACTAAAGATTTAGTCAATATTTTCTTAATTTTACTTTGTTTATTATTTTTTATTCTTGCAGAAATATCTGCCTTGTATGTAAAATACACGGAGAGGAAGAGAACCCTTGTTTCCCTACGATCACGAATTAGAGCGTACACTACACAACATGAATTGAAACTTTGGTATTAATGATGATGATCCAAACCAGAACATCCCAGCTCCGGTTGATGTTCATGGTCAGTTATTACCCGATGCTCCGGGTGAAAACCAATAGAGGGGACAAAATCCCGCTCCACGTCCCCAAGAATACTACAGAGGCTATGACAATATAGCAGACTCCGATGGGCCACTTGTCTTGCCCCCTCTACCATCAGGCCACACCTTTGTGGTAACTAGTAGCCTGATGCAAATGCTCACTGCCAGAGGTTTGTTTTCAGGGCTACCTTCTGAGGATCCACATGCCCATATATCTAAGGCAAGGGCAGTGTGTAAAAGTTGTGTAGGGAGGCCTTACTTGGACATGGATGTAATAGGGCTAAGAGTGTGTCCTCTCTCAATAACGGGAGAGGCTTTCATTTGGTTCACAGAGCTCCCTTATAACTCAATTTTCATTTGGAACCAACTAAAGGGCGTTTTCTTAGCACGCTACTACCCGGTCTCCAAGAAACTAAACCACAAAGAAAGAATGAACAACTTTGTGGCACTACCAGGAGAGTCAGTGAGTAGTTCTAGGGATATATTCACCTCATGTTTGAGAAACGTCCCCAATCACCGCAAGATGATGAGTCACTGAAGAAATACTTCTATCGGGGACAAGATGATAATAATAAAGTGGTGTTGGATACTATAGCGGGTGGTTCTTATGGGGAGTGTCCTTATGCTGAGATTGACGAAAAGTTAGAGAAGATCTCTCGAAATAAAAAAGCTTGGAGTACTAGGAAGTCAGATACTAGGAGAAATACCTTCACAGTGCAACCCACTCACAACCCAGCCACAGATGAGATTCGTGAAGAGATGGCTCAGATGAGAACTGAGCTTGGGTTGGTATTAAAACATATCACTGGGGGTGCAGAAAAGATAAACGCAGTTAACTACTTGTTTAAACCACCACCACCACATGATGAATGCTATTATACAGAGGATTCCTATGCAGTAAATGAGAAGACGGGGGATTTCCGACCGAGTGCCCAAGGCTCAAATCAGGAGAATTGGTGCCAAGGTCAAGGAAACCAAGGTCGGATCTGTGGTAACTATAACCGTGAGGGTCATTATGTCTCAGATGGAAACTACAACCGAGATAAAAACTTTAATAGTGGTAACTATGGTAACAGAAACGATAGGAATGGGCCCTATGTCCCTCCTAAAAATCGTAAAGTTACTCCTAGGGATGGTGGAGATAGTATGGCGCGAGTTGAGGATTTGTTGCACAAAATGATGAGGAGGTTTGATGCTAATGATGAGCACATTAAAGAGTTAAGGAGTGATTTAGCCGGTATTGGCCAGAAAGTCGATACACATGCAATATCAATTAAGCAGATTAAGTCGCAAATGGCCAATTATCTGGGACTGTGAAAACACGGCAACCGGGCACTCTTCCTAGCAACATTGTTCAAAATCTGAAATAGGAGGGACACTGTATGGCAATCACTACTGGGGGTGGTAAGCAGACCATTGGCCCACATATGCCGTCTTAGGAGGAAAAGGTGATAAAATATAATGATAAGGCGGTAGAGGGTAGTGGTGAAGTAGAAGATAACACTGAAAAAGATGTTGAAGTTCCTATAAAGGTAATTCCCATGCCTAGACCACCACCACCCTTTCCTCAAAGATTAATGAAAAAGACGGATGATTGTAAATATCGGCGTTTTATAAATGTTGAAGCAACTTTCTATCAATGTCCCTTTGGTAGAAGCAACGCCCGGTTATGCCAAGTTTATAAAAGATCTGGTTACAAAGAAAAGATCGGTCACTTTTAAGGATGGTTATAGAATGCAACATTGTAGTGCTATTGCTACAAAATCTCTTGTACAAAAGAAAGAAGATCCGGGTGCGTTCACTATTCCTTGTACAATCAGGTCATTACATTTTTCGAAAGCATTATGTGATCTGGGAGCAAGCATAAATCTCATGCCCCTATCGATTTACAAGAAGTTTGATTTGGGTGACCAAAATCCCACTGCGATGCGGCTACTTATGGCTAATCAAATAGTGAAAAGGCCTATAGGGATACTCCACGATGTGCTTGTAAAAGTGGAGTCGTTCATATTTCCAGCAGATTTTGTTATGCTTGATTGTGAAGTTGATTTTGAAGTGCCTATTATTCTTGGGAGGCCATTCCTTGCTACGGGTAGAGCCTTAGTTGATATGGAAAAGGGGCAGATGAAATGTAGGTTGAACAATGAAGAAGCGACCTTCAACATTTGTAGGTCCATGAGGCAGAGTGGTGAGCTCCAAACAGTATATGCTATATCCTACAAAGAAAAGATGAAGAAGCACCATGACCTAAAAAGTGAAAAACGAGAGTTTATGGTTGGGGATTTGGTGCTTTTAGACAATTCTAGGTTGCTTTGGCTTCCGGGCAAGCTCAAGTCCAAATAGATTGGCCCTTACTTGATTACCCAACTATTCCTTGAAGGAGCAGTTTAGTTAGAAACCAAGGAGGGTGTGCGGTTTAAGGTAAATGGACAACGAATAAAACTCTATTTTGCGCATGCTGACTCGGTGAATGAAGTGATAGAGGCATACCATCTTTATGAAGGCTGAGTAATCAAGTGTCCTCAGTCGTACCGCAACGTTAAATCAGGCGCTGGTTGGGAGGCAACCCAATACTTATAGTTTTTCTTTTTAGTAATGGTAGCATTTACTACTAATGGGTTTTAAATTTGCAGGCACATCACCAGGAAATTCTGCAGAAAATCACTCTGCATTAGTCACTGACGGACACATCGACGGACCGTCACGTACGCGACGGACCATTGCATGAACTCGTCGTTCCAGGTACGTCTTTCAATTATTTTCAAAACTAGGGAACATGTGATGGAACCAATGACATAGCGTCGCACCTGCGACGGACCGTCATCAGGGTCTCATTGCATCATTAATGAGCAAACCCGACCCGACCTGATTTGGGTAATTTAAAAAAATTGGCCACATTTAAAAACTCCACCCCTTCATTTAGCTCATTTCCTTTCCTCTCTATCCCATTTCCCTCCCTTTTGAACTTACAACTTTCTACCTCCCTTCTCTATCAACCGATCACTTCTCCAATTCCCCAAATTCCTAAAATCTACCTTCTACTAGTCGGAGTCTGGTGTTGTGATTCTCTTCTTGATCACCAAGTACCTTCCTCGCTTGTTTTTCTCATATTCTCAAGTAAAGCATTGCTAGTTTACTAGGTATTTTGGTTAGAAACATATAGGTTATCACTAAGTATTCAATATGAGTCATAGGGGATGATTGTGGCATCCCCATTTCTGTCACTGAATGACAGAATGACAAATCGTCGTACCCATTACGGACCGTCATAGGGTCTGTTCCAACATCCCACTGTATGGTTTTCTCCGAGTGTCTACCAACGGATACATGTGATGGACCGTCACACACACGACGGTCCGTCCTGAACAACCGTCATGACGGTTACAAACCTTTTTCATAAGGGTCTCCTACCTTTTCTAAGTGTCCTTTCACGACATCTACGACGGATTGTCACACCCACAATGGTCCGTCCTGCACAACCGTTGTGATGGTTAGAGACCCCTCTCCTAAGGGTCTCCTACCTTTTCTAAGTGTCCTCTGACGGACATCTATGGTGGATCATAACATCCTCAACGGTCCGTCCTGCACATCCATTGTGACGGTCAGATACCCCTTTTCTAAGGGTCTCTACGATGGACATCACGACGGACCGTCATTGTCACGACGGTTTGTCCTGCTTATCCGTCATACTTGTAAGAGACTTTCCTTCAGGGGTCTCCACATCAACATAGTTGAATTAAGACATGACGGACCCCATGACGGTCCGTCGTAATCACGATGAACCATCACCTGGTCCGGCGTATTTCACTATTACTACAGAAAAGTCATTACAACTTATCTCTTATATTTATTTTGTTTCGTTTTTGCTCATCTTATTTGCTCCTTCTCGTACTAATATTGATTCTTTACAGGTACTATCTATTATGGCACCAAAACAAGATCGAGTATACGCACGTGGGCGATCAAAGTCTGTCGCCCTGTCTGCCCACCTGGTCATTGGCTCTGATGATGAGCGTGACCCCGAGTATTGCCACTCCATCCCAAGGTACACGTGCTGCCACAGTTACGCCCAAAAAGGTGGCGTCCGGCGTAGTCACTATTTTCCAGTCTGATGAGGAGCCCACACTGACCGACACACCTTCTTGGTCAGCTACTCATGAAGAAGGAGCGTTTGTCTCCTTAGGAGTTTCGTGGTCGGAGGAAGCCTCCGAGTCTGTTGAAGTCCCTACATCCACCACAGCTGCACAGTCTGCCTCGTCTGATGAGGCTGGCAGTTCTGAATCCACTCCCGGCTCACCGACTCGTGCTCTCACCCTGGTTGCCGACCATCCCAATCGGTGGTGTGTCGACGGGAAGTATCAAGTTTATTCAAATGCAAAGTTTCTGAATGATAAAGGAGTCATGACACGGACCCTTACATTGGAGAGGCGGGTCCTTACAAGAAGTCTCCCTACTATGTCAGATATCCACATCTATTCACCAGACACCGACTGGAATGGACAGCGCGTTCTTTGGGCCATTATAGTGAAGAGTTGGTCCAAGAGTTCTACGACTCCTACGTGGCTACTCTCATATCACACATAGATAGGCGGGCTACCCCCGCCAAACAGGCCTCACTTAAGCATGTGTGAGTACGTGGCGTTCAGGTTGATTTCTCCCTGCCTTCCATGCGCTGATATTTATACGGTGAAGATGTTGATGCCAACTAGACCCCTCTCACCGCCGAGTTCGACTACCGGTTGCAAATTGTCAAAGATGGCCAATTATTGCGTGAGCCATCGCTGAGAGAGACCACCAAGAGGTGGATGACCCTGCACTTGTCTGTTGATGGAGAGGGTGCCGACTGGTTAACCGAGCCAAGGGGAGCCATCAAGAAGGCTAACCTGACCTTCACAGCTAAGTTCTTATGGTTGATTGTCTGCCACTGCCTTTCCCCCCACAGCCAATGATAATATAGTCACATGGGATCATGCAGTTCTGATGGCGGCGATGATAGCCGGGTTTGAGGTGGACTTTGCTTGGCTTCTACAGGCGGTCATGCACGAGAGGGCTTTTAAGGTCACAACTACTTACCCTTTTCCGTGCATGATATTTTCTTTATGCTAGTTCGCAAGTGTGCCCATCTGGCACATCGACCAGCTCAAGACTCCGCTGGGCAATGTTGATATCGGCCTCATCAGGGATGACGCCAATGAGTTGGCTCCACGCAGAGGGCCCCATCCTGAGTTGCCTCCACTTGGTGACAATCTGGCTGATATGGTGGCACATGATCGCACGGCTACGCAGGCTGTTTCTGAAACCGCTGACACTACCCCCGTCGAGTCTATCCAAGGTAGTAGCACTGCCCCGAGCTCCTCTCGCTCAGCCCCTTTCCCCGCTCTGGTCCTGCTTGCTAGGGTCCAGAAACTAGAGGTACAGATGGCTACACTTCTGCATCACATCCAGCCTTTGATGAAGAGGTCTATTGGTGAGGCAGAAGAGCGCTTGGAGCGGAGAATGGTCCATCACATAGAGCGGAAGATCGTTGAGGTTCATCAGCGCTTGGAAGCTTTTGAGTTGCAGGTGCTAGCACGGCCAGCCCCTCAGGTGGATGTGTCGACCCTTTAGGATGCGGTCGAGAATCTTCGAGCAGACATTGATATGATCCTAGAGGCTAGAGTGCCTGAGTCTGAGGCCCCTTCTACAGAGCCTTCTGAGGACAAAGTGATAGCGGCCTTATTCGCCACTTCTAGATTCCACTACCTCCCCCTCGAGAGCATGCCAAGAGGCGTAAGGGTCGAGAGGAGGATGAGTCTAGAGCACGGAAGAAGGAGCATCGTGAGATGGAGGCTGCGACGAGAGCCTCGCTTGCTGATGAGGAGGCGCGTGGATGAGGGCTGTAGAGTCAGCTACTGGGGCATCTAGCTCCATAGATGTGGCGATAGCGGGAGGCACTGCTAATAGTGTTGTTGCTGATGAGGATACTACTAAGGGTGTCCAGATTACAGAGCTAGTGGGTTCCAAGGAACCAGACACCAGTTTGCTGATCGTCGGCGCTTTGCGCCCCAGGTTTGCCTAACCTACCACTCTCGTAATATAATTTTTTTATGCATTGGGACAATTGCATGTCTTTTTGTTGGGTGTGGGGTAAATGGAAAGTGAGAGATAGGGTGAAGTCTGAGTAGCCCAATTCACTATCCTCTTTTGGGGTTTTCTTGCCTGTGTTCTTTTTCCCCAAGAGACTGATTATTTTTATTGTTGAACCGGCATGTCTATATCTTGTGTACATAGTTTAACTCTGAAGCATGATGGCTAAAATGATATCCTGATGAAATGAAAATTATGCGTGACTAGGCATAGTAATTGATAAATGTGTGGCTCTAAGCATGACATAGAGATACACCACTGCATGACCCTAAGTCTAAAATTTGAACTATGTGTCTGATAATCTGGTAGAGTAACAAGATGTCAAGTGAGTGTGAGGAAAATTTGAATAGTCCATTGTTTGTACTGATCTAGAACTTTCCTGGTTAGTCCTGCTAAAATTAAGTTGTAATATACAATTAGGAAAGGATCAAAGGCCCTTGTTCAATATAGCCCATTTTTAGCCTAAATTTTAAAAAAATGAAATTAATTCTTCTTTGATCCAAATGATTTGAGCTTAAACTAGACCTTTCTTTTTCACTACAACTGATTTTTTCTGGGAATAATCTGTTGGCCCTGGTCCCTGCTTGGACATGTGCACCTCATCTTATGCCAAAAGCATAAGTTGAGGGTGGCTAATGCAGTAAACAACCTTTTTATGGCCCTGACCCAACTTTGGGTATTGTGTACTTTGACTCATGGTGGCTATTATGAGGAATGCTCTGGAAAGTGGGTTGAAAGAACAGAGAGAGAGAAAAGAAAAAAAGTAAAGTGACTCAAGAATCAGTTGAAACAAAAGTGAAATAAAAAAAAAATACAAGCACGAAAAGAAGACAGCCACTTACACAAATGAAGAAAGAAGGGGAATTAGTAAGAAACTGGGCGAAATAAAATGATAAAAGGTGGTATGATTAGCCGAATGTCAAGGAGGGCAAAAATCACTAAAGTATACCTAAATATACCCTACCTGACCCTGAGCCTATGTTACAAGCTAAGCAAGTCCTATAGTGATCCTAAAAGTTGCAAAGCGAATTTAAAGCAGTGAAAATAAGGGTAAGTTTATGGAAATATGTATGAATGAGTTGTGAATTTATTCTGAGAGTGAGTGTTGAAAAGTAATCCTTATACTTAAACTGAAATCATTGTGTGAAAATTGAGGATGTTGTTTTGAAGTGAGGAAACTAGTTACAACACCAAAAATATTAGCACCTCGGTGAGAAATTGAAGAGGATAGGTGTCAGTGCGTGGTGAGTCTCTGTCATGGTCTGATTCCACATAATTCAAGCCTAATAATGATAACATGCATAAACATGATGAGACTGATTGGGATTGATAGTCAAATGAATGTGAAAGATAAAACATGGATACTATTGTACAAAGATTTTGTAGTGGGTCAAAGTGCGTCGCTTGAGGACAAAAAATGAATTTAAGTGGATGGTGCTAATATACCGTTGTTTCACGGTATTTTTAATACTTTTTCCTTACGTTTAGTGTGTGTCCAAAAGCCTTTTTATATTAATTTTTATGTAAGTTTCTCTTTATTTGCAGGAAATCTGTCTAAAGATGAAAGCAGAAGTTTTTGAGCAAGAAATGCAGAAAAGTGCCACTTACGGAGCTTGTGACGGTCCGTCGTGCCTATAACGGTCCGTAGGTGGCATCGTAGTGAAGCTTCTGAAGGAAGATGGAAAAGTCTTACTATGTGTTGGGTTACAAAGTGCATGACGGACCGTCGTAGCCATGACGGTCTGTCCTGCTGGTTCGTCGTGATGATCAGAGAATAGTCCAGTACCAAAATTCCAAGAGTTTAAGTGTTATGGAATGGAGACTCTCGACAGAGCGTTGTGCCTGTGACGATCCATCATACCTGCCGTCGAGGGTAATAAAGAGAGAAGCAGAAGAATTTGCAAAGTATGGGATGACGGAGTCCATTACGGCCCGTCGTGATCACGATGACCTGTCGCGATGTCTGTCGACCCAGCCGCGTTTTGACAGATTTTCAGCAAATAGAGTCCTTCTTTGATTAGGTTTTTGTTTTTTATAAATAGTTCGAAAAACTTCGTTTTTGAGGTTAGACTTTTCGTTATTAGACACTTTTATCTTAGATTCTTTGTGAGTAGATTATTTTGATTATTACACTTTTGATTGTTATACTTTTCTCTGGAGTTGATTGTTGGTGATTTTTGTTGATTAATCAAGTGAACTTCTGGATTTTATTCTTTCTCATTGAAGTAAGTGCATGAATTCTTATATCATATATATGAATATTGTGATTATGACTATGGGTAACTAAACTCCATAACTAGGTTTGTGCGAACCATGGGTGAATAATAAAATAAAATCTAACTAAAATAACAATTCTAGAATAACGTCTTGCATATATTGATAATTCTTTCTCTTAGAAGTCTTTTTAACGGATGGGCGACGTTAGATTTCGCCTTAATGCTACTTGCCAGACCAAGGAGGTAGATAATAGGAAAAGAATTATCAACATAGATTTAGTGAATACTATCTAGGAGGCTAGCATTGATTGGCACGAGGTAATAACTTACAAATATCGAATACAATGCTTAATATGAGGTAAATGTAAGGGTTAGTATAGCAACACATGTAGCCGGACCAAGGTGCGGAAAATTTTATAGATGCCGGACCAAGGATTTAGATATACAAAACTTATCAATTTGCATGCAAGATACTAGGAAAGAATTGTTATAGTTAGAATTATGAAGTTAGGAACCTGTGGGGAACACGTAAACCCTAGTTACTTTTATTAATTGATTAAGGTCCAACATTTGAATCTATTAGTTGTCTCCTTTAATTTAGCTAGTTATTTTCGTTCATTTAGAAATAAAACCCCCCTTTTTATTGTCTTTGTTTTCCAAGGAAATAATTGACTAAATATTAGTAATAATAGATTGAAGTTAAGTTTGATCACACTTATCTGCTCCATTAGATAAGAGAAATAATATTGAATCATGGGGTTCCCAATTATTAGAAGCTCATATACTGACATACTGTACTCTTCAGTTTAGAGGTATAGGACAAAGAATCTACCTCTGATATAACTCAAGGTACTAATTATCGTGGTCTATTTCCACCTTTTTTAACCTATATTTACAAAAGAAATCATTTTTCTGATCCAGCTTTTTAATTCAAAAATTCAAAAAAAATACACCAATTTTTCCATATACAACTTCAATTTGATGTTGAAAAGAGAATGCTGGACGAAATTCATGGATCACAGATCAACACTTCGAAATTTGAAAATAAAATTTCTTCGGTATTCTCCATTAGCATAATAATATAAGACATGTCAACCAAGGCAAGGATAAGCAAGGTATGACATATAAATGTCACCTTAGAAATCCATTAGGTGTAAAATAGGTAAGACTAATATATATCTACATTTACTAGCAAAATCCTGCAGAAAACTCGTGATGCCTTCTTATGGATGGATGTGCATTATGAATGAGTCAAGTACGGCATACAAACTGGGGAGCTAGGTGATGCAGAATGCCGCCAAGAAGAAATCAACCTGCAGGTTAAAGATCCATCAGATTAATCATAAGATATTCCTGGCGAGACGATTAGATGATAAATAATGACAAAGGAGTGCTACAGAAAAATTACAACGTAAATAAATGATGAGAACTGGGGCAATGAATTGTCTGACAACATCTTACACCCTCTCTTGACTATAAGATGTGTTATGCGATCCTCATTAGTTAGATTTGTGATGCTGTAATATCCACTTCTCTAAGTAAATCCAGCTTTTCCTGCTTTCTCTTCGTCTTCTCTACATATTTCTTCTTCACTGCCCACTTTGGTCCATATATTGCCAAATGTGTTCGACCAAACCGCCGATCAAATATCTGTATTTTTAGTAACAATAGAAAGAGAATCAGTTGTTGTGTAGATGTATGATTGAACCATACATCCAGCTAGCTCTTCAAAACATTTTAGTTTCTGTTGAAGAGAAAACACCACCCAAACACATTTACTAAAGATAGAATGGAGAAAGCAATCAACAATATTTTTTGATAACATCCAAAAATAAAACTGAGAGAATGAACTGTTCAATACCTTAACAAGGCAACCACATGAATCCAGCATGTCAGTTCTGAAAAGGTACTCCACCAGCTGAATACACAAAAACATGCTGACAATTACCACAAAGAAATCTATAGGCAGAAAGAAACACAATGGACTTATAAAGCACAATACACTGAAGCACTTACTATAAATGTATTCTCTCCCACTATTGATGATTTTGAAATTTGATCCATTAATATACTGTAAACAACTACAGCATATGGTGGTGTAGCACTAATATAATCAAAGCTCCAATCGTTACCTAAAAAGTAAATATAAATCCTAGATTGTTATATTTCAGTAAAGGAGCAGCATACAATTTTCATGGTTTGAGCTTTGTTTCTAGAACACATCATCCCTCAAAGTTGTAACCAACTGTTTAGTTCTTGAAGACTCCCAAACGAAATAATAAAAGAAATCATGCAAGTAAACGAACAGAAGAGGCACTACTAGAAATTTGACTTACTGCAACGCTTATTTAGCAACGGTTATACCATCGTAGCAATAGCTAACCTATTACAACGGTTATAACCGTGGCCAAATATCCTTGAATCTAATAGAACCATTCTTAAAATAAACTGTTGCATAATCCCGATAACCATCTCTATAGAGAAGGTATAGCAACAAGTTTTAAAACCGTTGCTATAGACAACTCTATGGCAACGGTTTTTTAGAAAAATAATTCTGATTTTTTAGCCCTAAATATTTTTCCCTCCTAAAAAAATATATTTGCCTCCAATATAATTAGTCCCTCCTAAAAAAATAATTCTTATTTATTAACTTTTTAGAAAATGTAAAGAAAAAGAATGAAATTTATTAGAAACCCTTATTTTTCAGAAATTTCATCAAAGCAATGTGAGAGAGCTTTTTGTGGGTGAAGCTGCATGTGAAAGGAATTTCTGAAGATTTTGGTGAGAAAAACGAAATTTGTTGGTGAAGCTGTTGGTGAAGCTGTTGGTGAAGCTCGTTGGCGAAGCTTGTTGGTGAAGCTGTTGGTGAAGCTCGTTGGTGAAGAGCTGTCGGTGAAGTTGTTGGTGAAGCTCGTAGGTGAAGCTGTTGCTGAAGCTCGTTGTTGAAGCTCGATTGTGAAGCTGTTGCTGAAGCTCGTCGGGGAAAACAACCAGCTCGTTCTTTTTGGTAGTATTTTTGAGGTTCGACTACGAATTCATCTTAAAGGTTAATAATGTTTAAGTTTTCTATGCTAGTTCATGATTTCTAAGTCCCCATTGAATTAATTTTGAAACATGTTAAAGAATAATATATGGGTTAGTCTTAAACCTATGTTATTTGCTCCAATATAGTTAGTGTATAAACTTCCCCTGTTTGATTCTATGATATATAAGAGAGTCAAAATCTAGTGCTCCAAGTTTGTGGATCTGTAAGTATTTCTTTCTGCATATTTTTTTGTTCCAGCTGAATTCTTCCTTAATATTCCCCATTTGATGTGAATGTGGACAAAAATTACTCCCAAATTACTTCCTACTGGTATTTGTTTCACTTTTTGTTGACTGATATGGCTTAATTTGAGAGCAAAAATGAAGAAAGTAATGTTCAAAATTTCGAGCATATGCAGACAGCAGAGTATGCTTTTCATTTGATTTTCTGTATTTAATATTTTTCTACTTTCACCTTTCCATGGCAAAGAAAATCTTATTTTTTACAACAACTGATGTACATAAGATTTGGGCAAAAAGGAGAAAAAAATAACAAAACCTTCTGTTTCTGACTGCTAACATTGTTGATTTATTACTACAGATAGACTAAATAGTATATACTCACAGTTGTAAGTGTATATATATAACGACTAACGTACATAATATGAGTATATAATAAGATGTCAGCTAGACTTGCCGCGCAACTTAGCAGCTTCTGAGCTAGTTGTTGTCATGAAAGATTCTCCACAACCACATTCTCCAGTTGCATTTGGATTGACAAATATGAACTCAGATTTGTTCATAATATCAAGTATTTCAGTTTTGATGCTTATGAGACAAATATAACGATAAACCAGGTTAATGAATAGCAATATATTGGAGTGCAACTGGGTGATGCAAGTTAGTGCTACTAGAATTCACGCAGTTAAAGTATGGCCGATCAGTTTCACAAGGACAAAGATGACAAAACTATATAGTTTTTGGACTCAATCTCGCTAATCAGTATATGAAGTTCATATTCCTCTCATTTTAAAAAGGGAAGACATGAATCATGGGTGAAGTCTGTATAATTTGAAAGAATATATTGTTATACTCATTCATAGGAACCACAGACAAGGAGACGAGAGAAAGTAATGAGAGACAAGAGACTGCACTATAGCTAGACATGAGAAGCAAACGAAAATCAGTAATGTAATTGCTTTTCTGTTACACCTTATTTTTCCTTAAGGTGGAATCCTGAAAGTACATGATAGGCTAATCTAGAGAATGTTACAACACAACTCGCAAAGGTTATCTTCAATTTTGTTTTTGATTATTAAGAGATGTTTAACCTTGAGTATCACTGTCATTTTACTTTGAAATATATTCGGATTCTGATATTGTCTATGTCTTTTGCTTGTTCGATTGAATGTTATCTTCCCTTATGAGTCACTGCCAGCATAAACTGTGACACATAATGCCCTATTTATTCGTTAAAGTTAATGACATTGTGTGGATTTGTGCATTTTGCGATATTGTTTTGATCATTCACGAAGCACAAATTGATTTGCTTTGTATGATTTACTTCTCACTTTACATGTTCGTTGTGTTTTATTTGGATGCAGTGTCTATAATTTAAACTGGCTATAATTGTGTTAGTCTTAGGAATTTGTGTGTCATTAATAGAAATGTGTGGAACTTGAATTTGTTTTTCAAGTTTTTAACTGCTTGCACAATTCATATTATATTGACAGTGAATGTACATTTTATTAAAAAGAGACCTTTTTAACATGTCTTTAAGCATTCCTTCTCTTCCAAAGTTTCCATATAACTATGGCTTGTATGAGCTTCATGATATGCTGCAATTTGGGGGCTTCTCTTGTTTTTTTTCAACTTGAATGGCCTGCAATAACTCCTTGCTGATATTACTGCGAAGTTCTGACTCAAACTGAGAGCTCAAACAGTCTTCTTTTTCAATCCATTCCCTAAATCTGCTTACAGAGTCTCTTTCTGTTCTCCACCATTTGATTTACTTAGCTAGACGATATTTGTTTGATTCAACAGTGTAACATAGAAAGAATATAGTCCTTGTCTTTGTGCTTCATAAAATATTGTATCCATTGTGCTACTATTATATATACATGGCATATAGAGATAGATAGTTCAAACCAACAAGTATTTCAGCAAGAAATTACACCTTGTCACATATATAAATATCTTTTTTACTTATCTTGACCACCTTTTAATTAAGTTGGGTGGCCTGACTTTAAAAGCAAAACAGACTCATTCATTGTCTTATAACAAGCAGCCAATAACAAGCAAACAAATGTACAAACGCAATTACACAAATACATAATTGCATTTTGTATAATTAGTCAAAGCAAGAGGCCAGTGATATTACATCCTGTTTCTGTCATAAAATATTTGTTAGTAACAATAGAGTCATTGTGCCACTGTTTTTTTTTTTGTATGTGTGATTAAAAAAAAGGATTTTTTTTGATGGAGTTTTCTAAGCTAAGCTACTTATCTTGGACTTGTATCTCTTATATTTTTTCCTCTCTTTGGCTTGGTTTCCTACTAATATTGTGTGATTATGTTATTTATAGGCTTGACTGAAACAGACCCAAAGGTAACACTTGAGGATTTTTGAAGTAGTTCGTTTGGAACCTGAGAAGGCTGATTGGTAAGAAATTGAAAGTAATAGAAATTATCTGCTATATGGTAGTTGTTAGATTGACCAGCTAACTCCCTTGTGTTTTTTTATAAAGAGAATATGAGTTGTTATAGTTTGTTTGAACTACTTTTTCCATGTGAATACTCTGTTATTATTTTACAAATGCATGAACTGTTTTGCTAGAATCAAAACTAATGTATTGATAGTTATTTTGTTTGCTTGTTGCATTCTATTGCTATAATGTATGTTATTTACTCTAATCTAGGTCTGTCCTTATTGCTTTGAAATGTTTTTTACGTGTGCCTTTAGTCATTCATTTGTATAAAGTTTATTAAATGGTGGAAACTGCTAATAACTTAACTTGTCAATATTTTTTGGTTCTACTATTAGTGCTGTAAATGTTTGTTGTTGAATTGATGTGAAGGTTTGAGATTCGATTAATCTAAAAGTTCGAGTTGTTAAGTTCTTTCGATATTATTTGAACGCATGAATTTATTGGCTTGAATGTTTTGCACATGTCATGTAGGATAAATATTCAATGGATTTTGGAGATAAAAGTTGGATGAATCTCCGATGATCCACCAATGAATATATTCATGGAGTTAATGATTTTCTTGATAAAGCATTTGAACGAGCTTCCCAAGGAAATGAAATATTGTGTCCTTGTAAGAAGTGCTTTAATCGTAATTGGCATTGCCGAAATATGGTAGAGGATCATTTGATTTGCCATGGATTTGTTAATGGATACACCAAATGGGTTTTTCATGGTGAAGGATTTTCCTCAAGAAATACGCCATATCCAACCGATGAAGAAGAAACTTCTAACATGCATGACGACATTGATAGATTACTTCATGATACTTTTAGAAATATTGTAGATGATCAGAGAGATGAGGAGTGAGGGAGGGGCCACATGAATATGCAAAGAGATTTTTTAAATTAGTGGAGGAAGGGAAAGAAGAGTTGTATCCAGGGTGTAAGAATTTTTCTAAGTTGAGTTTTACCATCCGGCTATACTTGTTTAAATGCATTCACAAGTTGACTGATGTGGCCTTTTCAGATTTATTGGACTTGATAAGAGAGGCATTTCCATTTGCTCAGATACCCGACTCGTTTTACAAGGCAAAAAAGGTCATAAAAGATTTTGGTCTTCATTATGAGAAAATACATGCTTGCACTAATGATTGCATATTATTTTGGAATGACAATGCAAAGTTAGATAATTGCTCTGTGTGTGGAGCTTCAAGATGGAAGAATGTTCGGAATGACTTAAATAATAAGGTTACGAAAATCCCAGTGAAGGTTTTTAGGTACTTTCCTTTATAGCCTAGACTTCAGAGGATATTCATGTGTTCTGAAACATCTGTAGCTATGAGATGGCATGATACTGAACGACTTAAAGATGGAAATTTAAGACATCCTGCAGATGGTGAAGCTTGGAAGGATTTTGATTCATTGCATCCTAACTTTGCTAATGATGCTCGTAATGTTAGATTGGGTCTTTCAAGTGATGGTTTCAATCCATTCAGAACTATGAGCATTTCCCATAGCACATGGCCAGTTATGTTGATGAACTATAATTTATCTCCATGGACTTGCATGAAGTCGGAGAATATTATGTTATCAATGATTATTCCAGGTCCATCGTCTCCGGGAAATGATATAGATGTATACTTGCGACCACTGATTGCGGAGTTGAAGGAACTATGGGAAGTGAGAGTTGAAACATATGATGCTGTAACTAATCAAACATTTCTAATGCATGTAGCTTTATTGTGGACAATTAGTGATTTTCCAGCTCTAGCAATGCTTTCTGGATGGAGCACCAAGGGGATATGGGCATGCCCCACTTGTAACCATAATACTTGTTCCCAATATCTCAAACATAGTCGCAAGATGTGTTACTTGGGTCATCGGACGTTTTTACCTCCTGATCATCCATTCAGAAGAGATAAAAGATCATTTAATGGTAAAGAGGAGCATAATGTTGCACCTACTCCATTATCAGGTGCACAAATTCTTGAAGAGCTTCGTGAATTCAATAATGTATTTGGAAAGAACAAAAAGAAAAGAAAACGAAAGAATGATGGTCTATGGAAGAAAAAATCCATATTTTTTGAGTTGCCATATTGGGCAACAAACAAATTGAGGCACAATCTTGATGTGATGCACATAGAGAAGAATATTTGTGACATTGTGCTTGGGATTTTATTGGATATACTTGGAAAGTCCAAAGATCATATAAGTTCTCGCTATGACTTGTATGAAATGGGTATACGTAAAGAGCTTCAACCTCTAAAAGATTGTGATACAGGAAATATCCATCTAGCTAAAGCTTGTTTCTCTATGACACCAGATGAGAAAAAGTTATTTTGCACCGTCTTAAAAGATGCCAAATTACCAAAAGGGTGTGCTTCTAATATATCAAGTCGTGTGCAAATTGAAGAGATGAAAGTATCAGGATACAAAAGTCACGATGCTCATTTCATAATGCATTACTTGCTCCAGGTTGCAGTCAGAAAAGTGTTACCCAAGAATGTAGCTATGGTCTTGATTAGATTGGGGAATTATTTTAGAGCCACATGTAGCAAGGTTATAAGAAGAAGCGATCTTGATAAGATGAAAGCAGAAATCATAGATATTGAATGTGAGCTTGAAAAGATTTTTCCTCCATCTTTTTTTGATACAATGACACATTTACCTATCCATTTAGTAGATGAAATTAAGCTTGGAGGCCCAACTCATTTGCATTGGATGTATTCTACAGAGAGAACTATGTGTGACTTCAAGGGGCTTGTTCGTAATCGAAAAAATCCTGAAGGATCAATAGTAGAAGGTTTTTCAGCTGTAGATTGTTTGAACTTTATTTCCATATACCTACCTAATACGGTGAAGACAAAATTAAGTAGGTGTGAAATAGAGGATGATGAGTACATTCAAACAGAGGAAGGTGGTGTTTCACATTTATTTCCGAAGACAGGTCATCCAATTGGAAGTGAGAATATAAGGAAAGGCAAGATTTTTAACATGGATCAGCATGAGTTATTTGAAGCACATCGATATACTTTGTTCAATACAGGAGATGAACAAGTAGAGGAATTTATCAAGTAAGATAAAATACTCATTTGTTTTTAAACTTCATTTAGATGTTATGATAATGTATTTAAAATTTCATTTCATTTATAAATACACATTGATTAAATTACATTACATGCTTACAGGGAACATAAGAGCTTAACTGATAATCGTACTAGAGGCAATGCATGGGTAAAAGCACAGGTCCATAGTAGAGAATTTGGTGATTGGTTTAGTGAAAAAGTTAAAAATATTGAAGTGTCCAATCATTTAAAATGACTAGCTAAAGGGCCTAACTTTGTGGAAAAAAGATATACTGGATATTTCATTAATGGATATCGATTTCATACGAAGACACGGGATGCCCCTTGTAAAACTCAGAATAGTGGAGTGACTTTGTCAGCCACAACGGATAGTTTTGCTAGTGCTAGGGACCAAAATCCTGTTGATGGAATGGTTCTCTATTACGGAATAATTCAGGATATCATTGAGATTGATTATTGGGGTTGCTTTAGTGTTGTACTTTTTAATTGTGATTGGTTTCATAATGAAGTCTATGAATATGGATTGACTCGGGTATATTTCAACAAAAAATGTAGTACAAATGATCCTTTTGTACTAGCATCTCAAGTGCATCAAGTTTTTTATGTGGAAGACCCGGTTGAGAAAAATGTTTATTATGCAAGAAACAAAGTCCCTGTGGATTTGTATGATTTGGAGGAAGAGAATTGTCCTAATATTGAAGAAACATTTTGGAGAGAGCCTAATGATGATATTGGTTCATCAGAAAGATTAGTTGATGTAGATGTTAGATGGTCTAGAGAAGATCTTCCTGTTGATATCATCGATGCTCCTTCCATTGCACAACATTCACAAGATGAAGCTATGGAAACATCGGAAGAGGAGGATGACTTTGATGATACTGATTGGGATTGGATGGAAGATGATGATTGACAAAGGATCTTGTGGACTTGTTCGAATACATTATGTTTTTTTTTTCTTATAGTAAGTAATGAATATCATTTGAGTTGCATCATATAGATTATGAATGTTGAGTGAACTGTATTTTCTATCTCTTCTTTTTATTTCTATATATTTTTTTTCATGTTATGGTAAGTCTTTTTTCACTTTTATTGATCATTTTCATTCTTCTTATTTTTGCAGTTTCTCTGAGCAATTTCAATATATTAGTGGACCAGCAAATCAGTAGGTTCTTATCTCTTATTAAGGTCCAACACTCCAGGTTCGTATCTCGTTTTTATGATTCTTTGAACACTTCTTCGCTATATCTCTCTTTGAGTACTTAATGTACATTCTATGAATGTGATTGAGTGCAGAAAATTTTATTATGGACAGTAACAAACCTACTATGTGTGATTGTGGACAGTAACATACTTGCTGCTCTTATAATTCCACCAATTGGCTTCCTAAAAACACTCTAAATCTTTTGTGTGATTGTGGACAGTAACAGACCTACTGGATGTGATTCAGCTCTTTGTAATATCTTTGTAACTTTTTAGTTTCTTCTATTTTCACACAGGTCAGAATAGTCATAGCTATGAGTCAACAAGAAACTTCAAAAAGAACCAAAAAAGCCAAAAAGAAGACATTTGCTAAACCGGGATCGTTATCATTCTTGGCAAATAAGAAACGACGGTTATTGACAACAAATGAAATTATTAAAGAAATAGAGTGCGAGAAAGGACATCTGCTCAAATTAATTGGAGGACAACAATCAGTAGCACCACAATCTGAAAAGAAATGCTAGCTTTGAATCTTGATAATCCAGAGGCAGTGGGTCCTGATTTTGACTTAAAACTGATGGGAAATGATTAACTAAAGTGGTGGTGAAGAAGCTGCCTTGATGATGATTACCAGAGGATAGGATTGTGTCATCTTGTAAAGACTGGAAATTGAGAAAATGCCCATGTGGGTAGCTCTGGAGATCACTTAAAAATGGAATCTTTAAACCATCATATGATGAAAACAAGTTTGGGATGTCATAATTCACCTCTTGCTGTTTGTCTGAACTCCACATTCAGAATTGGGAACACCTCTGTTTTCTTGGCTAAATTCTGGACTCTGTTCTTGATAAAATGAATACTGCATTTTTTTGGGATTTAGTTTAGTAGAGTGAAAATTATTAGGGAACTCACCAAGAGCATCAATTGCAGCTTTAGCTTCTTTAATCAGCCAATCAATAGCCTTACTTGGACGGTCATACCCAAGCCTATCTTGCACATCATAGAACTGAATTGCAGTGTTTGGTGAAAGCCTAACTCGTCGATCCTTCGGACCTTTTGCAGTTGAAAACTTACTGTGTCTGTGTTTCCTTCCCGTGGATCGAATAATTCGGCCTCCATGGCCTTCTATAACATCTGTTTTAGGTCTCTTTGGCTTCATTCTTCTTGTCCCTTTGTTCAATTCTTGTTCGCTTACTGTGAAATTAGCCCATTTTTCTGGCTTTTTGCAGAGTGACTATGGCATCTGCTGGTTTTGGTAGTGACTTTGAAGGTTTCCAATGTCATTTTATTGAAAAACTTCCTCTTCCTCCTCCTCTTCTTCTTCTGATCCATCTTCTTCATCTGATACTTGAAACTGATGATTCATTGGAGGATTCAGATTGGAAGTAATCTATTCTCTCTTCCACCTTTTATCTTTTTAGTGTTGGAAACTTGATTGGCATGTACTTGATTTCCAAGTTTTAGGGTTGAACAATTCTAAAAGCTAATGCCTGCAGGTTGTAACTACATGTATACTTGTTAATTTCCAAGATTTGAGGTTTCCTAAATTATTTATATTTTTTTCTGATTGTATGTAGGTGACGAAATCGAAGAAGGCAATGAAAGCAATAGTGAAGACTTGACATAGGAGCTGAAGTATATATTGATGTAAACTTTATTGATGTTCTAGAAATCATATATTTTTGAAGATTGAAAATTCTATGGCATGTGTTTCACCTTTTTTGAATGCTATAAAATGATTTGTACATTTTGCTTTAATTGATATTAGAATCACGGATCTTGAATTCTAATTAAGGTAATGAACATTTATTCTCGTTAACGATTTATGTGTATTTTTATGTTATAAAATTTATTCTCATGGATGATTTAGTATATAGCAGGTATATATAGCTTACTAATATTGCATTAGAATTGTTGCAAATAGCAGGTAATAACCGTTGCAATAGGCATTAAGCAACAGTTCTACAATTGTTTAAAAGTGTTGCAATATCCCTATAACAACAGTCGCAATTGAGTGAAATGGTGTGTTGAATCGAAAAAAACTGTAGCCATAGCCTTAACAAAACTGATGCATAAACCTCTATTACGACGGTTAAAAGCTGTACCAATACATACATAACCGTTGGCAATTAATTCAAATGATAACCGTGGCAATAGGTCAACGTATGGCTACGGTTATATGAACTGTCGCACAGAACCGTAGCAACAGCTCTATTGCTACGCGATCTGTTGTAGCGGTTGGTGTAACCGTAGCCTTAGACCTATGGCTACGGTAGTAACGTCAATTGCAACGATAGGTGAACCGTGGCAGTAGACCAAATTTCTAGTAGTGAGGAACTATACGGCTTACAAGTTTTCCAGAAAAACTGGATTGGTGAAGTTAGATATAAAGGATTGACTAGCCACAATAAATAACAGTATCGAGGGAACCTCCAGAAGTAGGTTGAGCTCTGGCGCCAAGCATGTCATAAGTTAGCATCAACCATATCTGCAATAACCAATCCCTAAATCCGAACCTCTCATATCACTCTGTTTTACCAGGAAATTACCAATACCAACTGCAGGTGATAAATGTTAGATGTCTGGTTAGGTTTCATTCAGAGATCTCCATGCGCAATGTTACAGACAAATGACTATTGTGGTATGTAAATCACAACTACCTTTGCGGATTGTTTAACTTAAAAGACCTAAATCTGTAAAGCAGTCCTTATTTTCTAAAAGCATGCCTTCGAAATGTGTTTCATCAAAAGGATAAGGAAATTCATTATTAATGGTAACAGTTAGATGCAGTCTACTGTTAGCACCATATTAGGCATCAAGAAAGAAAGGCTTACCTCCAACCTGTACCTTGATTGACTTATGCATGAAAGTCAAGAGAGGGGGGGTGGGGGGGTGAATCAAAATTCCCCTTAGTAGACATCCTACTCTAGTCAGTGGACTCACCTGCACGTTAGTAAAATAAATAAACATTAATAATAAAATTTCCTTCAGTGGACTTCTTACTCTGGTCAATCAACTCACCTACACGTTAGTAAAACAGATAAACAGTAAAAATAACTTGCAGCATGTAAATAACACAATGTTTTTATACTACTTTGGATCACCAATGTGGTGCCTAGTCCAGTCCCCTAGGGTTAGAAGAGTTTCCTTAAGAGCTTGTTGAGAATTTGGGTCTTACAGAATGTTACAATCAAGAGCCCGTCTGATATGCAAATCATACCTTCTTCTTTGATACAACCTCTACCTGTATAACCTACACTCAAATCTTTCTTTCTCTTTTCTTGAAAATTGTTCATTCAAAGGTGTAGAAAGTTTTATGAATGATAAAAGAAGATTACAATATAAGTTCAAGTGAAGTGTGTACTTCACAACTATGGCTAAGAGAGGTTTATATAGCTTTGGAGGATTTTGCTCTTTTATGGAAACCCAAGGGAGTTTGAACGAAGGATCTTTGATTAAGTCCTTGATTTTATTCTGATTGATTTGTTTATTCATGTCCATATCAGATGTGTGCATGAGAAAATCAATTTGTTCGTTTGTATGATACTCTTTTTGAGGTCTTGAATCTTTGGCTAATCTCATTAACTTGGATGCATCTCTTGATTTTGATTTCTTCCTTATAGTTTTGGATGTTAACTGATCTTGTTGTCTTAAAAGTATTCTCTGATTGATGCACATTGTCTTTTTCCTTAGTTTATAAAATCTTGAATACATTCTGCAATCCTGAATATATTTGATTGATTTCTGAAATCTCTAATTTATCATGATCTGCTTGATTGATTCTAGAATCTCATTGATTCTAGAGATCAAGACATATCTTTTTTGCAATGTAAATACAATCTTGAATATATTCCGCAATCTTGAAAATATTTGATTAATTTTTGGAATCTCTTATTGATAGTGATCTGCTTGATTTATTGTGGAATCTGATTAAATCTAGAGATCAAGACATATCTTTCTTGCAATAGTAAATGCAATATTTGTTTTCGTTTTGTGTCTCGTACATCACATCATGTCTTTCCCTCAGATGTAGTGTGATTTGATTTCTTTCCTTTTTGACTTCTTTGTCTTGATTGATGAACATATTTTTCTCCTTCTTTAGATGTTATATTCTTGGCTAATCTTTTTCCTTCTATTCCTGTAACAAGTCACAAGTCGAGTAAGTGTTTCATTATTAAAATAATCGTATTCTATAAGTCACAATTTGTATAGACTCAAAGAGATAGTGAAACTTCCCTGATATATTTTGTAGCTCCCCCTATCTTTAAGCTATATAGCTCCCCCTGACTTGATTGCTTCCTGTTAAAGAGACTTGGGACTATTCTCCCCTTTGGCATAATCAAAAAGAAAGAGCAAGAGAGAATATAACATAATAAATAAATCAACAAGATCTTGAATACAATGATGATTGATATCAAACATTTGATGCATTATCCATAATAATTTGGTACCACAACTTCCAACAGCTAGATAATCGTGCTTTGTAGTAGATAGAACAATCAAACTTTGCTTCTTATTGTAGTAGGATAACAATAATTGTTCTAAAATTTTAAACGATCCACTAGTACTTTTTTGGATCAAAATGAGATGAGTGAGGGTACCATAATTCCAAATCTGTATTTTCGATAAGATGACAAATATTCCGTTTGCTGACTGTCTTGCTACCGGAGCAAAAGTTTCATTGTAACCAATGCATTCCTTGAACAGCCAAGATTACTTTTTTACGAATGAATTTTTCATCTTCATTTTGATTATTTCGAAAGATCCACTTGGTTTCAATTTCGGAACAATTTTTTGATATTTTAGTGAAAGTCCATACTCAAATTCCTTCAATTGACAGAGTACTTCTTTCATAGTTTGCTTCTAGGAATCATCGTCCATTGCTAAATTAATACCATTTTGTTCAACGTAAGAGTCGAGCGCGGCAAAGGCCTTCTTTTTCAATGAAGCTCCATTTTTTCAGCTAAACCAGTCAACTCTAGTTCTGGAGTAGTTGACTGCTCTATATAATATGATCAGAAGTATTTGAGAGGTTCTTAGAGTTCACTGTAGGAGTAGTTCATCATCTATAGACATTACTTCCTCCATCATTTGGTTAGTATAAAAAAACAAGAACAAGCTCTTCAACACTTAAAGTTCTTATATTAAAAGCTCAAAATGTACGTCTAATATGAGCATAATAATATTTCTTCATCCTTTCTTGGATCAAACTAACTTAGATTTTTCTTACCATTTGTGAATGAGACATTGCATCCGAAAGGGTGAAAATAACTTATATTGTTCTCGCATACAATTTTTCTATTCTACCATTTGTTATGATGAGGTGATATGAGAAATTTTGGGCGAATCCATTGTTATCACAAAATTCCTCAAATGCTTTATTCTCAAATTCTCCTTCATGATCAACAACGAACTGTGGAATTAAAATATTGTGCTTCTCTTGTACTCTTCTACAAAACACTTCAAAGTTAGAGAAAGCTTCATTTTATGAGATGGGAAAATTTTCACAGTAAATCTTAAGAGGTTGTCAACAATTACGAAAACATATTTTTTTCACCAATGCCAGAGATATCCATAATTAAAGTTGCAAAGTTTTAGTGGTACTTACATTATCTTTGACCTTGAATGGAGAACGAGTTTGCTTACCATGCTGACAAGCGTCACATCTATGGTCCGTTTCAAATTTTAACTTTTGACAGCCCAATGACTAGTTCAAATATTGCACAGCTGACTGATGCTAATCAAGTTATGTTTAATTCCTTTCACTAGATATACCCTCCATTGTTTTTGTTATGAGTTTTGACTATTTCTTTCTTTCTTCACATATGTCTGGAGCATCCACCCAAATTCTTTTTTTTGTAGGTTCTTTTGGTCTGATCCTGTAATACATGTATATTTATTTCTTTTTGGTAACCAAGTATTTTTGGGTCCTTGAGGGTTAGGATTAACAACTTTTGGTCTCCAATGTGGTGCCTAGTCTAGTAGACTTGCTATTCTGGTCATTCTACTCACCTGCACGTTAGTATAATAGATAAACACTAATGATAAAATTCCCTTCAGTCGACTCACCTGCCCGTTAGTAAAACAGATAAACACTAAAACTAACTTTCAGTAAGTAAATATTACAGTGTTGTAATACTGATTTGGATCATCAATGTGGTGCCTAGTCCAGTCCCCTTGGGCTACAAGGGTTTCCTTAAGAGATTGTTGAGAACTTGGGTCTTAAGGAATGTTAAAATTAAGAGCCCGTCTGATATGGAAATCATACCTTCTTCTTTGATCTGCTTGATTGATTCTAGAATATGATTGATTATATAGATCAAGACATATCTTTTTTGCAATAGTAAATACAATCTTGAATATATTCTGCAATCTTTAATATATTTGATTGATTCCTGGAATCTCTTATTGATCATGATCTACTTGATTTATTGTGGAATCTGATTGAATCTAGAGATCTAGACATATCTTTCTTGCAATAGTAAATGCAATATTTATTTTCGTTTTGTGTCTCGTACATCACATCATATCTTTCCCTTTGATGTAGCGTGATTTGATTTCTTTCCTTTTTGACTTTTTTGTCTTGATTGATGAACAAAATTTTCTTCTTTTTTTTAGATGTTATATTCTTGGCTAATCTTTTTCTTTCTTTTCTTGTAACAAGTCACAAGTCGATTAAGTGTTTCATTTGTAAAATAATAGTATTCTATGAGGCTAACAATCTCCCCTTTTTTGATAATGACAACTAAGTCACAATTTGTATAGACTCAAAGAGATAGTGATACTTCCCTAATATATATTGTAGCTCCCCCTATCTTTAAGCTATATAGCTCCCCCTGACTTGATTGCTTCCTATTAAAGAGACTTGGGACTATTCTCCCCTTTGGCATAATCAAAAAGAAAAAGCAAGACAGAATATAACATAATAAAAAAATCAACAAGATCTTGAATAAAATGATGCTTGATATAAAACATTTGATGCATTATCCATAATAATTTGGTACCACAACTTCCAACAACTAGATACTCGGACTTTGTAGTAGATAGAACAATCAAAGTTTGCTTCTTATTGTACTAGGAGAACAATCATTGTTCTAATATTTTAAACGATCCACTAGTACTTTTTCAAAAATTTTTATCACCTGCAAAGTCAACATCTGAATATCCAATTAAATCAAAATGAGATGAGTCAGGGTACCATAATTCCAGACTTGTATTTGTCACGACTTGAATCTAGACTCTAGACGAGACTGGCGTCGTTGACCTCTCAGAGGTCGCAAACAAGCCTACTTACGTCATTCTTACTTTACATAGATTAATTTTAGCGGAAAATTTGAAATTTTTAATTATTTAATCATACTTTCCAAACATTCTTTATATTTTGTAATCGTTCATCATCAACCATCTAACAATTAAGAGATAAGCAACTGAAACAAATAATTCATTAAGTATTAATTTTATATCGGCCAAAATAACTACAATACAACGTCTAAACCAAACTAGGAAAGAAGCGTCAGTGGAACATGCTCCACTAGCTCAACTATAAAACTACGCTAGAATGTAAAACAGTAGCATCCTCGAAAGCCTGAGGACCTACCAAACTCCGGATGAATGCTGACGTCCGGATAGCTGCAACAACGAACTTGAAGTTCTACCGTCCACCTGTGTCTGCACCTAAAAGTAGATATTTGTACGGAATTAGTACACACTTGTACTAAGTATGGGTATATGCAAGCACACACCAAGGACATGCATGAGAAAGAATAGCTCTTTCCTAACAACATGTTGTTTGGAAGTCAAGTCAGTGGACTTGCTAAATTGAGATTGGGAAAGTTATGCCATGAGAGTGACATGCATCATTATAATCATCGTAGGGCACACAACACATATCTTCATATAGCACATAACATATAGCACATAGTTTCTTTCATATTATTCATTCATATACCATGAGACCTTATAATCATAGACTTAACCTTAAGAATTTCCAAAATGAGGGCTCAACATATGGGACCTAAACTAGGGAGCCTTCTTTAGCAAACACAGAGTCTGCTTCATTCATTTATACGTACCTTGTTTCAATTCATTCAAAGGCCATTGTGAACACTAGCTATACCTTGGGTGTAGTTTAAGACTTTCATCGTGTTTGCTGTGCAATGATCAGGAATAACCTAATGTCATTACCTGAATCTAGCTCAACTCTTGATTATCCTATCCTAACACCTTCGGTATCATTCATTTCTTTATATGATTCATTTTGAGGCTGACCTCATTCATTCATTGGGAACTTTAACTTTAACCGACATAGATCATGTGAGCATCATGAAATCCAGTGTCTCCCCCACACCGAAAAGAGGTGTAATTACCGGCCAAAGCTATTCAATAACATGCTAGCGTATATGGGAATTTAACCCCGCCAGATCCCTATAGTGGCAATATAGGTTCAAAGAATAGGAGATGTATGGAGACCCATACCCGGCAAGTCAGACAGTCTCATCTCATGAGAGTTACGTGAACCTCCACCCTTCCCGAAAAAAGGCATTACCGCTCATAGCTAGACTATCGGTGCTCAGTATAAAGTTCCATTACATTTAACTCATACATCATGGAAGCTGACTTCTAGTATGAGGACATCATAGCTCAATAGATTATTTCTCATCTCATCATTAGTATTAAGTGTTTTAAACTCAATATTTTCATTAGATTGTTCATAGAGACTGGTATCTTCATTATCTTACACTCTCATTGGTGAGTACGTATTGGTAACATTTACTTAGGCTCATTTGAGATTGCTCTCATCATATACATTAGCCTCACATCATGATTGTCACCACATTCTTCATTATTAGCACCTTTATTTTTCATGGTTACTCACCTATTATTATGTGAATGATCATTTCTTCATTTTATTACGTATATCTTAGGTTCACTTATTTTTGAACGTATGTTAAACTTATGTGTCTATACATACAAGTCATGGGGCTTCATTAAGTTATTCTTATTTTCCTAAGATTATGTATTACAAGACTTATGTATCTTGTATATATACCAAGATCTTGATTTTTGATCTAAATAGATGGCATTATTATTGAATATTTTACTCACGTATGACTTATGTATCAATACGGAGGTTTGGGCACGGGAACCCAAATCTTGAATTATTTGGATATCATTTATATTTTTGATTGATTTTATTTCTAATATTCATAACTTTAGAACTCTAAATTAATTCTCAACATTTTCATGACATAATAAATTGTCTATTTTAATTAGAATTTTAAATTAATTTCAATCATTTACATGAAAGAACAATTTTCTATTTTAATTAGAATTCTAATTTAAATCTCAATATTTACATGAAAGAATTAATTTTCCACTTCTAATTTAAATCTCAATATTTACATGAAAGAATTAATTTTCACTTTAATTAGAATTTTATTTTTTTATTTTTTTTGAATTAAATTCGCTTGAATAGGGAGGTTGTGGGTTCGAACCCCCATAACCCCCTTACTTTCTTTTAATTTTCGCTGAAGAGGAGGCTGTGAGGTGGTGGGTTTGAACCCCCACAGCCCCCTCCATCTTTATTTTATTAAATAGGGGAGTGGCAGTGAGGTTGTGGGATCGAATCCCCACAGCCTCACTTTATTTTTATTTTTTTTTTGTTTTTCTCCTTTCCCTTCAGCACTGAGGTCGTGGGTTCGATCCCCACGCCTCGCATCTTTTTTTTTCTTTTTTTTTCATTCGCGAACTGGGAGGTCGTGGGTTCGATCCCCACGCCTCCCATTTAATTGCTTATTAAATGTTCTCCTTCTCGTCCCCTAGGTTGCATGTTCGATCCCTGCCCCCAGCTCTTTTTTTTCTGCGAGTTACTGCTGCCTCACGGATGAGGTCCCAGGTTCGAATCCTGGTGGCCTCATCCCTTTAAAATTTAATAAATTTCCAGATTTCCTTCATTAAACTTTAGTCTAAATTAAAGTTTTATTGTTGCTGGAAATTTCGGTCATTTTTCAATTCGTTTTTATCAACATTTTCACTTGAATTCCTAAGAAAATTCGTAGACCATTTTAACAAATTTTAAGTGCATCTTTCATAGGTTTGTTTGGCTAAAAGATTGTTATTCAATCACTATGCTTCATCATAATGAACATCACATTGTACACCCAATACACACATAAAATACACAATAATACACAACTTATACACCCCCAAAACAGTGACTAAAACACTACCCTATACACGCATATACATTAACTTTTCCGGTCATTTTTTTATGTTCATTATCGTAATTTCCCGCACATAAACACATTCATATTTAATTTAAACACATCAATCATGCACAAATTTAGCAGCACCACGTACCATCCTACAAATTCGTTAGGGATCTAAGGACAAGGACATACGAAAGGGAACAACCTTAGTTTAAAGAATTTAAGATACGTTCGAAAGAAAGTACTTTTGGAGAAACAATTCTATGAGAGAAACCCATACCTTTATTGATGTTCAAACGAAGAATTCGCTACCCAAAACTCTCTCCAAAAATCAGTCCAAGTTACCTCAACGTCCACACCACTCAACGAACAACTTCTCTTCGCCTTAATGTTTTTGGTTGCTTTGCTTTTGTTTAAATTTCATGCGAGTTCTTCAAGCGTGAAGAACTGATGATATTTGGCAGAATAACGTGAGAAAGATGGAGAACGTGAGAGAGATTTAAGAAGCTTGAGAGAGAGAGAACTATTAGGATTAGGAGACTAATTCAAGACTTAGTCAAATAGAATTTAAGTTAAATTAATATAAATCTGGTTTATTTTAATTAATACGCGAAAGGACCATTATGCCCTTAAAATTTTAAATTTTAAATTAATAATTAAATAACCTTAAGTACCTATTATTTAATTTATTTACTTATTTTTTTCGGGTCGTTACAGTATTTTTGATAAGATGACAAATATTCCATTTGCTAACTGTCTTGCTACCGGGGCAAAAGTTTTATTGTAATCAATACCTTCCTTGAACAGCCAAGATTAATTTTTTACGAATGAATTTTTCATCTTCATTTTGATTATTTCGAAGGATCCACTTGGTTTCAAATTTCGGAACAATTTTTTGATATTTCAGTGAGAGTCCATACTCGAATTCTTTCAACTGACAGAGTTCTTCTTTTATAGCTTGTTTTTAGGAATCATCTTCCATTGCTACATTTATACCATTTTGTTCAATCTGAGAGTCGAGCGCGACGAAGGCCTTCTATTTCAATGAAGCTCCATTTTTCTAGCTGAACTAGTCAACTCTAGTTCTGGAGTAATTGACTTCTCTATATAATATGATCAGAAGTATTTGAGAGGTTCTTAGAGTTTACTGTAAGAGTAGTTTCATCATCTATAAACTTTACTTCCTCCATCATTTGGTTAGTATAAAAAAACAAGAACAAGTTCTTCAACACTTAAAGTTCTTATATTAAAAGCTCGAAATGTACGACTAATATGAGCATAATAATGTTTCTTCATCCTTTCTTGGATCAAACTAACTTAGATTTTTCTTACCATTTGTGAATGAGACATTGCATCCGAAAGGGTGAAAATAACTTATATTGTTCTCGCACACAATTTTTCTATTCTACCATTTGTTATGATGAGGTGATATGAGAAATTTTGGGTGAATCCATTGTCATCACAAAATTCCTCAAATGCTTTATTCTCAAATTCTCCTTCATGATCAACAACGAACTGTGGAATTAAAATATTGTGCTTCTCTTTGTACTCTTCTACAAAACACTTCAATGTTAGAGAAAGCTTCATTTTATGAGATGGGAAAATTTTCACAGTAAATCTTAAGAGGTTGTCAACAATTACGAAAACATATTTTTTTCACCAATGCTAGAGATATCCATAGTTAAAGCTGCAAAGTTTTAGTGGTACTTACATTATCTTTGACCTTGAATGGAGAACGAGTTTGCTTACCATGCTGACAAGCGTCACATCTATGGTCCGTTTCAAATTTTAACTTTTGACAGCCCAATGACTAGTGCAAATATTGCACAGCTGACTGATGCTAATCAAGTTATGTTTAAGTCCTTTCACCAGATATACCCTCCATTGTTTTTGTTATGAGTTTTGACAATTTCTTTCTTTCTGCACATATGTGTGGAGCATCCACCCACATTCCCTTTTTTTTTTTAGGTTCTTTTGATCTGCTCCTGCAATACAAGTAGATTAATTTCTTTTTGGTAACCAAGTATTTTTGGGTCCTTGAGGGTTAGGGTTAACAACTTTTGGTCTCCAATGTGGTGCCTAGTCTAGTAGACTTGCTACTCTGGTCATTCTACTCACCTGCACGTTAGTATAATAGATAAACAGTAATGATAAAATTCCCTTCAGTCGACTTCTTACTCTGATCAATTGACTCACCTGCACGTTAGTAAAACAAATAAACACTAAAACTAACTTGCAGTAAGGAAATAACACAGTGTTTTTATACTGATTCGGATCGTCAATGTGGTGTCTAGTCCTATCCTCTTGGGTTACAAGGGTTCCCTGAAGAGATTGTTGAGAACTTGGATCTTACAGAATGTTAAAATTAAGAGCCCGTTTGATATGCAAATCATACCTTCTTCTTTGACACAACCTCTACCTGTATAACCTACACTTAGATCTTTTTTTCTCTTTTCTTGACAACTGTTCACTCAAAGGTGTACAATGTTTTATGAAAGATAAAAGAAGATTACAATACAAGTTCAAGTAAAGTGTGTACTTCACAACTACGACTAAGAGAGGTTTATATAGCTTTGGAGGATTTTGCTCTTTTATGGAAACCCAAGGGAGTTTGAACAAAGGATCTTTGATTAAGTCCTTGATTTTATTCTGATTGATTTTTTGATTCATGTCCATATCAGATGTGTGCATGAGCAAATCAATTTGTTCCTTTGTATATTGATCTTTTTGAGATCTTGAATCTTTGGCTGATCTCATTAACTTGAATGCATCTCTTCATTTTGATTTCTTGTAGTCTTGGATGTTAACTGATCTTGTTGTCTTGAAAGTATTCTCTGATTGATGCACATGGTCCCTTTCCTTCCTTAGTTGATACAATCTTGAATACATTCTGCAATCCTTAATATATTTGATTGATTTCTGAAATCTCTAATTTATCATGATCATCTTGATTGATTCTAGAATCTGATTGATTCTAGAGATAAAAACATATCTTTCTTGCAATAGTAAATACAATCTTGAATATATTCTGTAATCTTGAATATATTTGATTGATTTCTTGAATCTCTGATTGATCATGATCTGCTTGATTTATTGTGGAATCTGATTGAATCTAGAGATCAAGACATATCTTTCTTGCAATAGTAAATACAATATTTGATTTACTTTTGTGTCTCGTACATCACATTATGTTTTTCCCTCTTGATGTAGTGTGACTTGATTTCTTTCCTTTTTGATTTTTTTGTCTTGATTGATGAACATATTTTTCTCCTTCTTTAGACATTATATTCTTGGCTCATCTTTTTCCTTCTTTCTCTGTAACAAGTCACAAGTCGATTAAGTGTTTCATTATTAAAATAATCTTATTCTATGAGGCTAACAATGCAATGATAGTGAAAAAGGTATCAGTTTGAGAAAAGAGCTACCAAGTGGTATGAAGGCATCAGGATAGCCTATGGTTTTTAAGAATTTTACTTTAGCAAAAATGTTCAACGCATTTCATTTTCTGTTTCCTTAGCAAACAACCTTGTTTTTTTTTTTTTGTTTTTTTTATATTTCCAGTGCAAGTAATGAACCTTGTTTTTAATACATTTTGGAGTGAGTAATAACCTTTTATTTTTTTTTGTATAGAATTGTACAAGAAAACATCAGATAAAATATTTAATGAACCTTTTAAAAGAGAAATATATCTCATAGTGGGCGTAAAATCAGAATTACTGATTTATGATACTATTAACTCCCTAACTTACACCGCTTGTGGGGCAACATCAGGAAGAGAAACTCTTACCAAGAAAATGTTCTGCATGTTGGGAATAAATCCGTAACAGAAATAATATTTGCGGTAATAAAGGCAACAAATGCGGAACACAACAATGCGGTTAAACAATGAGAATAAAAGAGAAATAATGACACCAAGATTTTACGTGGAAACCCTTCCAAATAAGGGAAAAACCACGACCCGAGAGGAGCAACGAATATCACTACAGTAAGGATTTTACACTTGTATGTCTGAGTAAAACTCCAAAGACCACTACACATTCAAAAGAAATAACACTCTTTTGATTTTTCCACCTCACTACAATATAGCTCACACTCTCTATTTTTCCTCACAGATTATTTTCTTCTGTGATGCCTCACTCTTCTTTTCTGTCCTTTGTAATTCTTTTTGGTGTTACTTAGAATGAAGAATTGTCCTCCCTTTTATAGAGAACAAATACACTACCCTCCAAATGTGCTATAGAAGAAAAACAATTTTTTCTTCTTCATAGCTTACCTACTCTACCAAACTTTGAAATTGGCACAAAACAATTTTTTCTTCTTCATAGCTTACCAACTCTACCAAACTTTGAAATTGGCACAAAGTTATTCAAAGTTTGGTACATGGGGATGGACCTCACAATCTCCCCCTCCAGACCCATGCACCTGAAGGAGGTAGCTCCAGGTTTCTAGCTTGAGTACATGGCGACAAGTTCTTTGCATAGCTCAAACTTGTCTTTTGATACCACCTTGGTCAGCATATCTGAAGGGTTTTCAGTAGTAGGGATCTTCATGACCTGCATAGATCTGTCCTCTATCTTTTCACGAATCCATTGATATCTTACGTCGATATGGTTCGTCCTTGCATGATACATGGTGTTCTTGCTCAAGTCTATTGCACTCTGACTGTCACAATAGACGACATACTCCTTCTGATGCAATCCAAGTTCTTGAAGAAATCGTTTCAGCCATACCATCTCTTTGCCAGCTTCAGTAGCTGCAATATATTCTGCCTCAGTTGTAGAGAGTGTGACACACTTCTGCAACTTTGACTGCCATGATATAGCTCCCCCTGAAAATGTAAACAAATATCCAGTAGTGGATTTTCTATTATCGAGGTCACCTGCCATATCAGCATCAGTATAGCCTTTCAAGATTGGATCAGATCCTTTAAAACACAAGCAATCTCTTGTGGTACCTCTTAGGTACCTGAGTATCAACTTAACTGCCTCCCAGTGTTCTTTTCCAGGATTTTCAAGGAATCTGCTAACAACACCAACTGCATGAGCAATATCAGGTCTTGTACACACCATCGCATACATCAAACTCCCCACTACTGAAGAATAAGGAACTTTAGTCATTCCCTCTTTCTCCTCTTTTGTTGTAGGACACATCTGTTTGCTCAACTTCAGATGACTCGCAAGAGGCGTGCTAACAGGTTTAGCACTCTTCCTGTTGAAGCGTTCTAGTACACTGTAACAACCTGTTTAGTCGTTTTGAGCAGTAGCTTTTATTTCTGGAAAACTGGCTGAGACGACGGTCACCACGACGGACCGTCATGGGCACGACGGACCGTCGAGGGTGTCTCATCCCAGAACAC